>JASANE010028543.1:0-18461 GCA_030248225.1 Trileptium ribeirensis
AAATTTTGGAATTTAACACACTACCGCAAGCAGAAAAATGGCGTTTTTAAGATATTCAAAATACTCCAGAAAGAGTTGAATTTGACCAACGATCCCGCCGCAGACCAAAATACGATCGACTAGCTGACACTATATACCGGGAACAGGCAACAGTTAACAAACAGCTGAACAGCTGACCAAACCAGTAGAAAGCTGAACAAACGATAGTGTCACGAATTAAACACAAAACGTACAAAGACCCTATGGCATGGCTTGCCCAAACTACTAAAATTATATCTGGGGCAAAGCTAGGCAGTCTTCCAAGTGCTGAACTGAAAATACCATGGTGTAATTCGTCTCAGTTCCTCCGCTGGGCCCCTACGTTTAAGCGGGGACCATAAAGCACTGTAAATGTGTGAAACGTTAAATATTTTTGTAACTTAACGACTCACTGTAATTATGTCATGTAATAAAAGAAAAATTTAGCTATTTTTGCCCAGCTGGAGTTAATTTGGTGAATTTATAGCAATAATAAGGAAAAATTTCCATGTTTTATCCCCACAGAGAAAAATTCTTAAATTTAGCTGCGTAGAAACATACCTGCCAAACGTAACGGGCATGAACCGGGGAGACAATAAATAAATTCATTTAGGGCATGACCTGGGTCTACCTGAAGGAGGTCAAAATACCTAAGTGGCCCCTTCTTCATCATTTGGAAAAGCCGATATTGCTGAAAACTGTAACGACACAAAAACAAACGCAAGACGACCTGTTTGCAGTAATCGTGTTGACAGCAGCTCAGCACTTCAGATAGATACGAAGGGCAGCGTCAAGAATTGAGGAGATTAATCAGTCCATTGCATGATTCTAACTAAGAAATCCAGCATTAAGAGAAAAATCTGGCAGGCTCAAGAACGAACATCACAAGTTTCCGAGCATCACGAACAAGCGTTGAGAAGGTTTAAGAAACAAATTTTGAAACATATAGCATAAAAGTTACATCAGCATAGTGCTCTACCGTTTCTACCTCTCTAGAATTACAAAAATGACAAGTAAGATTGTCTTCAAGACCTAACCTGAAAAAAGGTATTTTTCAACTAATGATCCACGATTAGATGTACTGCTCCCGTCCCCCCTCGTTATAAGACAGTACCATCCCATAATTTTAGAGAAAGTCCTGCCAATCACAATGTAGACATAACACATCACTTGGAAGACATGTAGACAGAACACATCTAGTAGCAAAACTGAAAATAGAGAGATTACCAGTTAGGTATTTGGACAATACCTAATTAAAACCGAGCGAGCGAAGCGAGTACAATTTCCACCAATAACTTTGCTAGCGGCAAAAAACGTAAAAATTTGTTTTTTATCCTTCTGTGGAGTTCATAACTCCTCACCGGATGGATGGATTTTCACAATTTTTTATGTAATCACAAATTACTAATCTTCACTATTTGTGTCATTTCATTTGACGCTAGACGCGCCGACCACGTCTTCAGTGCCAAAATGGGCACCAAAGGGTTAAAGGTCATATTTTTTGAAATTTGTCCATCTGGGTATATATCTTTCGTGAAATATATCTCAAGATACAGGCTTCGTAGTGAAAAAATTCTCTCACCGAGAGCTACAACTTTGCTGTTGTGCATTTTTTCAGAGCTGCGGTTTTCGAGCTATATGCCAAAGTTTAAAAAATACCCCAAAAAAAGTGACAAATTCAATGTTTTGCTTGTTGCTTTTGCACTTCGTGATTATTAGGTTATTTCATCCGTTAAGCAAGTTAGTTTCATTATTTTAACACCATACTGACTGTGTCATTATTTTGGCGTGATGGTGCCGGAGCAAAATTTTGACACCAAAAAGTCAAATTTCACTGCATTTCCAATATAGATGTATGTAGGTGAATTGGTCGTGTCTATGCATTATCGCGGTTGCTAAATATAACAAAGGCAACTTTATTTGAGTGGTATACATCAAGTAAGGCAAACCGTAGGGGCCCTACTACGTAAAAAGCGCTCTTCAAATTATCTTAAAATTGTCATTTATAAATTTCAAAAGTTTTTGTCTTTTTGGTCATTTTCGGAAAACTCCCTTTTCACCTGGATAATCACCCATTAAACCCGCTTACTGAGTAACTAGGTCAAAAACATATTTATAAACTTTCTTGAGAGCTTCAGTACTATATATATAGTGTATTCTCAGATAGTCTCGTCGAACCAGGATTCTTGGCCTCTCTGCCACAATATATATAGATGGATGCTCTAGCTGCTGCATGCTCTAGCTTGGTTATCTCAAGACCAGCACATATACTTGATGCTTTGGCTGTTGTTTTCGATGGGTTTAGGATCGACGAGGTTTTAGTATTTTCAATGGATTCAACGTTACAGAGGTCTTAACATGGTATATACTTCAAACACAGCCTTTTACGGTGATTACACAAAATGATAGACTAAAAATGAAACCACGCTCGCTCCGTTTCACACTCGCATGCGAGATAATAGTTAAATCCCTGTGTTGTGGCGTCTCGATCTATATCATTATGTGTTTTAAGCGACAGTCTAAAATTGACTTACCAAATTAATTTTCCAACTATTGAGTATTCTTGATGACTTGAATACATTATCTAAATACAAATACCATTGCCTGGTTTTACATGAACAGAAAAAATTTCTTACGGACGTGGATAAAGAAATCCCACATAAACATACTACTGGCGGGAAGCAAATGACTTCGTAACGCGGTCCCCAATTCGCCCTGATTGGCTAAAGCAATATGATACAAAAGTTTGAACAGTGTTCGTGCGTTCAAATTCACCAAAAACACAAAAATGCTTTGAAATGTGTGAACCCAGCTTTAGTTTAAGTAGCGGTTTACACTCCAGGACCCCTGGTTAAAACGAAAATATGTAAAATGGTAACACCAAATCTACGACAAGATTATATGTTGCGAACGAATCTATGTGACAAACCGCAAATACGAACCAATTTATCTTCCTATTTTAGCAGGTATGTCGTACATATTTGCTGTCTACGTAATGAGCAAACTCAGTATTATCAAGCGTTCGTAATAAAAATTTCACAAAATATGACTCCTGTTAGGCAAAATTATGAAAAACATCGGTTAGGTTAGAACCTAGGTTTCTAGCGCGACGAAACATCTGCCAGGAGGACATTAGCTAATGAGATAAAATAAGAACAGTAATAATCCGTGTTGAGTGTTCAGGCACGTATCTAACTGCTTGTTAGGTTGAAAGCCGGAGGGAGAGTCGATACCTCCAGAGCACCTCGAGGTAACCCCAAACATCCTTGAACAGTGGTTATCCGAAAACCACCAAATAATCGTATACGGTAACATATGTGCGCATGATCGAGTGTCACGTTGCAAAAAAGTCTCTGTCATTTTTGGAATTACATAAAACATTACAGTCATATTCAAGAGTGCGTGTGAAAAAATATTATCTCGTTTTGGTCATGCTAGTATAAAATCCAACAATGAAATCTTCGATCGATCCATAGCTTAATACCTGATTACCTGACGCTGCCAACGCAGGTTGTCTTTATATCCATTTCATCTTTCGCCACATTTCTCGGTTTTCGGCTGCAGGGATCATGTTATAGACTTAGTAATTACGAAATTGCCTCAATGGGGTACATCAGAACCACTGATCGCAGTCCGTGACGACATGTCGTCTCTAAAATACGACGGTTCGGCCCACTGGTCGGGTCCAGTCTGCTACAGCCTTTGTCGTTGCAAGTCGACAAGGCGCGCCTCTGTCCTCGATTTGAATTGTAAGACCTAGTAATCTGACGTCTGAATGCTTTAGCAGATCATAAGTTGACAGTAGATGACCGGCCCACCCTCTTAGAATATTGTTCGTTAGACGGTAAAATTTCGAGATGCTCACGGTTCTCTGTCTGTAGCAAATTTTGAAAACGTCTAGATAATGTGTGTCGCCGAGTTTAACAGACCATATGCCGCTGGCATAGAAAAGTTTGGACTTGATGGAAGCGTTATAAACGCTGCGCTAATTCGTGGTGGCATCTTTCGAATATCAAATTCTTCACGCCACTAAAAGCTGCACGTGCCTTGATGACGCGGTTGAATACCCCCCTGTCGCTTAACGCACTCACGCATCTTATTGTGCCTCAGAGCTAGCAAAATGCGCCACCGCGTTCGATGTTTTTCCAGTTAAGCTCGACTGTTGGACTATCGCTCATGCAAAAGGAGGACATATTTTTTGCTTTTGATTCGGTAATTACCAGGCCTATTGCGGCGGTCACTCGATCGAGCATGTTTTGAAGCTGACTTTCACTTTCCGCGATGAGCGCAATGTCATCAGCGTAATGCGCGTCCGTCAAGCCTAGTTATACACAGCTCCATCTGTTGGATGCAAACCTGTGCGCATTACCCGGTCTATAGCGAAGTTTAACACGCTCGGCAAAAGAATAAAACCCATTCTCACACTCGACGTTAATTTAGTTGGTACTCACGCTAAACCATAAAACGTTGACCATATTTTCAAATTTTCTTACCGTCAGCAGAACTACAACTCAATCGTCTCGTAATTCTACGCTGTTCATTAACTCTTTACACGTGTCTATTTTTAAGAATCATAAGTTATAATGTTATTATAAATTGCCAAGGCAAAGGTAGTAGGATAAGAAAGTTCTAAAAATCGCGTAAATGTTACACAATCTTTAGAACCACGAGTTTAAGAATCTTAAATTATATTGTTATTATAAAATGCCTAGGCAAGGGTAGTAGGATAAGAGTGTTCTAAAAATCGCGTACATGTTACGTACAACTCAAACCAATAACATAAGATGTTGACCATATTTTCAAATTTTCTCTCCTTCATTAGAACTATAACTCAATTGTCTCTTAATTCAAGGCTGTTCAGTAGCTCTTTTCGCGTGTCTATTTTTAAGAATGTTACGTTATATTATTATAAAATGCGTGTCTAAGCAAAGGTAGTAGGATAAGTGTTATAAAAATAGCGTGCATGTTACGTAACACTCAATCTAAAAATCATAAAATGTTGACCATATTCTCAAATTTTCTTACCTTCATCACAACAATAACTCAATCGTCTCGTAATTCTATGTTGTTCATTAACTCATTTCACGCGTCTTTTTTTAAGAATCTTAAGTTATAATATTATTACAAATTGCCTAGGCAAAGGCAATAGGATAAGTGTTCTAAAAACCGCGTACATGTTACGCGATCTGTAGAATCGCGATTTTAAGATCTTAAATTATATTGTTATTATAAAATGCCTAGGCAAAGGTAGTAGGATAAGAGTGTTCTAAAAATCGCGTACATGTTACGTAAAACTCAATCCAAAAACATAAGATGTTGACCATATTTTCTAATTATCTTACCTTCATCAGAACTATAACTCAATCGTCTCGTAATTCTACGCTGTTCAGTAACTCTTTTCACGTGTCTATTTTTAAGAATCTGTATCAATATTTCTTCCTCATTCGACGACACTACCTGAAAAGTAAACAATGTATATTAGAACAGGTGACGAAAAAATTCCCTATACGGGAATTAGAAAAGGATCCCCTGATTCATTTATAACAATGCCCTTTGTTACATCACACACTAAAATAATGAAAACAAGTAGGACACCGAACACCTTCAAAAAGTTATTTCACCAGATAATTTTTTCAATGACAACATTTTATAACTTTTATTTAGGTACGAACATCACTATCAAAAATGCAGAAAACCCTAGCGAATCACCAAAAATAAGTCGGTCTGTTTTCTGCCGAAATTTTACAGGCGGTTTCGGTCCATAACTGGAGAGGTGAAAGAAATATAATCTGTGTTTCTGCACCATCCCTGTATGCATGTATGCAGAATAATTAAGTGGTGTCATTTTAAAATGCTAAAGTTAAACCGAAGAAAAGTCATGGCCAATAAAAAAAATGAAACACGAAATGATAATGAACAATTCTGAATTTCAGCAAAAATTCAACAGTTAAGCAGCCGCTGATCAGAACTGGTCAAATAAAACAGCCACGAATTAGATCACAATTCTTTATTGTAGGAGGTCTGTATACTCGAATTAACCATAATATAAAAACTGATTAACTGATTCAACAGTTTAGATGCTCACCCGTATTACATCAAAGTCGCTTGCACTAAATGCAACAAGAGGCGACTTAGGCACAATATTCCAATCAACGTGAGATACGTTTGTCAACGCTTTCTTAAGTAAATTTCTTCTTGCAATCGGCGTGTAATAAGCGTCGTACGAAACAATGTACTCTGGAACATTGCGAAAAAATTTTAAAATCAATAACTGAACTTTAGTAAATCTAACGAAATAACACAGATATCTCCCACAGATTAGGATTGGCGAAAGCGAATCGCTAAGCCGGCATATGCAAAGATGTTGACACGTAGTCAACAGTATAGCACAAAATACGGACTCCTCCATAGCTGATCGCGTGGGCCCCCCAAGTATTTCGAGCTCACTAGGTTCACCTACTCTATGCCTCCAGGTAAATTTTAGCCTCACTTAGTGCTTACCATCGAACTTTTCTGCGCCACTAAAAATTACCTAATTTTTTCACGATGGGCTAAAAATTAATCGAATTTTTACCTATTTTGGTTAGAAAATCCACAAATTTTTCCACGCGGAGCCAAAAATGGTTTTAAATTTCCAGTTTTAGCACATGCCCATTTATTATATTCAGTTGCCAAATTACACATTTTGTGGTTTTCTGTTGGTTACAGTACATTATCGTCACCCAGCTCAACTGGAGAACCTCCAGTAGTATCGCCCCAGCTATTTTCTGTTTCCCCAGTACTTAACATGAGTAACCCTAGATCACGCCCGCAGGTATTATTTCGGCAGTTTGCTGAAGAGAGGTGTAGTTATTAAGTAAATAAATTAAAATACAAATTAATATTTAAATGCAATGTAAGATACATGTTTTGTTTTAAATTATTCGTTCCGGCTACCCACTGGTATATACCTGGCGTCTCCATGTAGAAGGAGGGGAGCCCAACTATTTGACTCGCCCACGTTCCCCCAGTAAATACCACTCAGGTAAATTTTAATATCCCCAAATTCATGGCCCCCAGGCACCTTCCTGTACGATTGAAAAATTACAACCTTTTCTCCGACGAGATAAAAAATGCGAGTTTTTTCACGTCTTGGCTAAAAAATTCCCAAATTTTCTCTTGCGGAAATTAAAATAGCAAAAATTTAACCTTTTATGTAGGAACAATTGCAATCAGTTGCTAATTTCCACATTCTGACATTGTCTAATAATTACAGTGCTTTATGGTCCACAAGTGAGAAGACCCTCAGATGGCCAGATGGAAATTTCTGCGGCGTCGAAATGATGGGCCACAGGTCATGCACCAGCTATATTTAGGTATTTTGGAGATGCCAGCAAACCAATAAAACTGTACCTGGAAAGAAACGACTGAGGTCCCCTAGTGCGGTACTGTATCTAATCGAAAGTATTTCTGGCTTTCCCACAAAAGAGAGGCGTAGTCCAGGCATTCTGATCGCCCTCAGGCGGACGCCAGGTTATTTTTTAATTTCTCTCAGATTAATTATCTCATGTTCCCGCAGACACTGTCCTGCTTCAATACAAAGTATCCAATTTCTCCCTGTAGGGGCCAAAATATTTTAGTTTTTTCTTGTAATGTCATATCCTTGAGTTATTCCAGACAGGCCTATAAATAGCATAATATAGAGTGAATCGTACGGCTACGCATATAATAATTCTTACTTGTAATTCAGATATTTATAGCATTTCTACGTTCTGTACTCTCCCCGTTAGATCTGAGAAACAAAATTTCTCATTTACAATGTCTAACGAATCGACCAGGCGAGCCTAGTTCGGCTGTACCATGTAGTGGCGAAGCAGTTTGGAAACACCAATGCCTGGAGACGATGTCTAACGGTTTATGTAAGTGCCCCTAAAGTATATACTGTAAACTGTCAGAGTAACATCAAATATGAGTAATTTAACAACTGACAACAATGGATATCTAGTATATATAAGAAACGTGTAGCGATTTCTATCCCCACTAGAAAAATTTTGATATTTTCAGTCAAATACTGGGAAAATTTCGCAGATTTTCGTCAGCGAAGAAATATTTGTTAATTTTTGGTCGGACAGAAGAGTGACTGGTGAAAGCCAAAATTTACATGGGCATGAACTGGGAGACACCTAGGGAGGTTGGAACACCGTGGGCCCCAGTTTGCCAGTATAAATAAAATATATATATATCATGTGTATATATTTACTGTTATTGGTAGATGCGCTGTGACACAGATTACCTTTTTGCATTTATAAATTTCCAGGTGTTGTGAAACCTGGCCACTAAAACAATACAAAGAACATGTATTTTAACTTTTAACAGTGTACACGAAACCAAGAGTCTAAAATTAAACTAAAAACATGCCTCATTCACACATAAAGGCTTGTTATGTAGCTGGGATTGTATGTAAAGACTAGCGATGACGTTTAGCCGAATTTTACACTAAACATTATAGTTATTATAATGATCTTTCAGCCATGTGTCCAAATCAAATGAGTTAAATAAAAAGGTTATGTACATTACCAGTTCATTGCACTATTTAACAAAATAATCAAAACTAGAAGAATGTGGTATTCGACAGCATATCCGCAATACTGATTTTACTCAAATCTAAGTGTAGTAAATGAAACGAGAGTAGCAAAGAATTCTCAACAGCCAAAGTATTAAATGTGAACATATGTCCATTCCCGGTATTTTGGGGTGACACGTATAACTAAACTCCGACAGGGCGGATATACTCGCACTATAGCTCATTTAAAAGTTTAAAATATTTATTTGTGCACTTTAGTTTTGAGCAAAAACTGACTCAAACTTCTGCCGGATCTTATTATCAGTCGTAAAAAATCAAGCGCTGAATATAGGGATATAACCGCGATAATGTGAAATATTTAGGGCTGTATTTAGACTCCGAATGAGTTGGAAATATCATATTGAATATGAATCTGAGAAGGCATTAAAGCTTCTTTTTGCTATAAAGGGATCAGTCCAAAGTCAGTATGCTACCTCTATAATGAGGTATATAGTTTTTCCATCTATAACTTATGGCTGTGTTATGTGGTGGCATAGAAGCAGATTGAAAACGTATTTGAAAAACTTTTATAGGTTCGCAGGCTGGGCTGTCGTATGATTACAAGCGCACTTCGCTCCGCTCTTTTGGCGGTATTGAGGCCACTAGGGAAATTAGACCTATTGATCTTACTTTTGATCAGCTGGCAGTTGAAAGCTACTACTACCTGAGAACTACTTAGCTGTGGTTAGCTCAGCGTCGGGGTAGTGGGTACACATGTTGTAAAGTTTCGCCCAAGGCATTATGTGACACCGTAGCCATGCCAGCGACCACAATTCAGAGATGTTTCAGTTGCAGTAGGAAACAGTATATTAGACATGAGGGTACCCAGACAAATGACGATGTTATTTGCTATATTGATGGTACACTCGTTGACGTAGACGGTAGAGATGAGTGCCTATTGGGTTATCAAGCACGCTGGATACAATGTTTGACTTTATTATACCTTTACTTGGGGTTTCAAGGGTTTTACAGTCGTCGATCCCGATTTCCAAAATGTGTGATTTCATTTGTCTGATTATGGATTGCGTACAGGTCATCAAGAATTGTCTATATAAGTTTTCGGTATGCTGAATACGATGATTTGGTTATATAGAGTCCAGCGTGCATATTTCATACCTTTTCATGGTCCTGCACTGAGATTAGGGTCGATAAACCCGAGTTCCAGAATATAGTCTGTCTTCAGCTGTTTGGTTACATTGTTGTGTACAAGTCATCAAGAATTGTCTATATAGGTTTTCCTGTAGGCTGAAATGATGGTTTGGTTATCTAGAGACCAGCACAAATACTTGGTGTGTTTTCAGTTGTTTTCTATGGGTTTAGGATCGTTGAGGTTTTATGATTTTTAAGGGATTCAAGGTTCAAGAGGTTTTCAGGCGTTATATGCATCAGACACAGCCTGTTACAGTTAAACAAATTATCTTAAAAATGAAAGCATGCTCGGTCCGCTTCACTCTCGCTAGCGAGATACTAGGTTATCTCATTTTGTACCGTACGGCATCCTCTATAACAACTGTAAATATTGTGCTATTGGCATTATTTATGCTGCACAGTTGGGTCAAAATGCGGTTCTAGCGGGCTTATGAGACACTAAATACTTGGAAACGTCAATACCTTTGCAACCGCTCGAACTATATGACTGTTATTGGTTTCACTTTTGTTAGTAGCTAAATACGCAATAAGCTGGTATATCCCCTCAGGTATATTCGGCTCACGGCTGAATATAGCAGTGTACGTCGCCCTAAATTTTATTCACCACTCAAGATTTATCAACAAGGTGAGACAAGTTACTAACATGATTGAAGCCACGTGACCAATATTTCACCTGAATTTTTTACACTATGTTGTTTCAAATACATAGACCTATGCCATTTGCAAATATTTAAACACCGAAAAGAAGATTGACACCAATTCTAAGCTCGCCTTATATATAAATCGAACAATGTTCAAGGAAATTGATTGGCAAACTTATAATAAAAAATCGCAAGATACTAACCTCCATGCACAATATCTGAGGCGTAGTCAACATCCAATAAATCCGACCCAGCCGTTGATTTCTGTTCTCGCTCTGTGTTGTGGTCCCGTTGTACAGCATTAATTTGTGAAATCTGCTGATCAGCAGAATCAATTTCCAAAAATAACTGAATTGTTGGCAGTATTATACAACAAAGCGCATACAGCTTCACGCACATAATAATTAACAGTCCAACACTCAGCGGATCATATTTTATCCAGGTAAAATATTACATATAAATAATTACTTGTCATGCCTAAAACTAGATACCTATTTGGAGTATGGAGTGTATTTGCACACACCACTCCGCAATGTCGTCCGAGAACTGATATAGCTAATGAGCTGTTCGAGACGCTGTGAGTTAGAGAAAACGAGGCATTAGAAATTTATTGCAAAGTTTATGTAGCGGAAATAACGTACATAACAGGAAACTTTCTATTAAATAAAATTCTGGGGCTATCTAGCAAAAAATACCTTCCGTGGGAAGATAAACAGGAACCCATATGTAGATTCAGAAAAATGCTCTTTCTTCAATAAGTACGCAGCTACATTAGAAAAAATATTTCAGCCTGTTTTATAATTTCGCAGTGGTGGACTCGATGCAATAGGTAGAGCTAGCTTATTAAAAATGTTTTGGTGAAATTGTGCTTTACGTCTTTTGAAAAACGTTTTAAACAATAATTTAGCCACTAAAATAATCGTAGAATAGTCTAGCGCTAAAACAACCTGAACTAGGTTATAAATGAAACCCTTATTAATTTCCTGTTTCATAAATTTTCAAATGTGGTTAGTAATAAATTCGAATAATGCATTCGCTAAAATAACCCTGAACAATGTTACAGGTGAAACCGCGGTAATTACTCATTTAAGTCTTTATTTGTTTAGAGTACTTATATACTTGACATAGGTTGTAACTAGCGATGCAATGTGAGCAAATTTTTTGGGTCCGGGTAGGCCTATCTGGATCGACTAAGTAAAAAATGTTTTTCAGCTAGCAAATACAGGTTAGACAAAATAATTGAAAAATGAACCGCTGGTTATGTAAACTTTGAAAACTATATTTAGTGTCGCTGTAAATATCAGCTTGAAAAATCATATTTGTCTGTCCAATTTGTTGAGTTTATTATAAAATGAAAAAATTATTTTCAGTCATAAGGATGCCCTTTCTTATTATATACACACTAAAATATTGAAAACAAGTAGGATACCGAACCCCTGTAGAAAGTTATTTCATTACTAAAATATCGAAAACATGTAGAACAGCGAACCCTTGTGGATAGATTTTTATCATATTCTATCACGTCCTGTGTTAGTCATTTCAATCACTAAAATATCGAAAACAAGTAAAAAAACTAAACCTCTTGCGGCAAACCTGAATTTTCATGCAATCGCTAAAACAACGAAAACAATACTTTTCTTCACATATTTAGTAGGTGGCTGCAATTTTTGGCTAAGTACAACAGCGAAATCAATAGTATCTGCGAATTGCAAATGAAATGTTATGTATAAATAGCGATAAGACAATTAAAAAGAGGTTCGCAACCATAAATCCAACAGTTCAACAGCTAGAGCTAAACTGCGATAACAATATGCCTTATTGATCCGTATGTTTTGTGGTTCCAGATCTAGTTTGGTTTGCAAGATTAACACAATTGTTATTTTATTATTGCAGCTAAAATACCACATGCACTTCAGCCGATGTTGCCAAAATAACGATTGCGATTGACGAACATATAAAAAATCGCATGTGCAACATGTGCAACACTTCAAAGCGTATCGCTGGGATTACCTCTTTTTCTAACTTTAGCCTTCTCAACTCTACGGATCTTGTTCTATGAAACGCAAAAATGAGCCAATAAAATCGTATTCGTAGATGTAAAACAAAAAAGACACTGGGTCCGTGGCGCTGAGCTTTTCTTTAAAATCATTGCATGTTCCAAAATAACAATGTATAGTTTCAAAATTGCAATAAGTGGACAATCTAGTAACGGATTTACTGATTATACCCATATTTCATTCAGATGTTCGTACAATATGCACTCGATTCACTCGATCCACCACCAGCCATATCCGAGTTGAACTGAAAAAGTTGGAGTGAGAGCAAACTGATGGCAGAATGCCGATGCCCGTCATCGGCGGCAAGTTGATGCCTGCAAAAGGCAAAAACGAGGCAGAAATCGCATCACGGGTCAGGTAAGCATGGTGAGGCGTGGAGTCGGCGCTTGAAGGTTTGAAGGGACGGGGCGGTAACAACATAAATGGGTAAGTTATTCCACGAATCTACAACACGATAGCTGAAGAAGTTTATTGCTGAGTCAAGACGTGGCGTTGAAGGATGACGAATTTTGAACGGATGGCCCCGAGTTCTTTCGTCCTCAGCCATAGCTAGAAGTTCCACGGCACCACAGTGGAACATATTGTTAAACAGCTTGTACAAGAAAATAAGATCTTGCCGGTGTCTACGAAAAGATAATTTTTGTAGGACCAGTCCATAAAGAATACTTAAAATTGTTGCGACTATCTAGTGATGCATTCCGGCCACAGGGTCACCCATAGTGGCAGTCAGTCGGGATCCCACATGAATGACAAGTACTGCCATGACGTCAAGTGCAAGCGATTGGTTAGGATCGATAAGAACGACACGTATGTTCGTTGTGCCTTCTGTAAGCGCGAATTTAATCGTACCTGTTCTGGAATGTCAGCAACGTTATATGAAGAATATAAATCTCTGGGTGACCAAATAAATTGGTCATGCTTGCCATGCAGTCCTAGTTTCAAAAGGTGCGCGGAGATATTGCAAACCTGCCGGAGCTGAATGATCGGTATGATGAAGTACTGGCTTAGTTCATCTCTAAACGCTTCAACAAGTGCCGCCTTCAAAAAAGCCAATAACCCAGATGTGGGCTAGTAAATTGGCTGATATTGAGCGACGTTAGTCCAATGTAATGGTTATTGGGGCTGGTGCTTATCACCACCAAAAATTTTTCTTTTTCTTTTTAATAAAGGCCGCCCCCACGCTGCCCTGGGATTCCCTGTCGCCCTGGCATGGTATATATAGCTTAATATAATGTAAGAATGTGTACATATTATATATAATATACAACTCCACTAGCTATGTAATTTCTTATTTACGATAAATTAACTATAACACTACTTATTACTTATTTATAAAATTCCCCTAGATATTACCATTCTTCCCCAACTTAAATTAAATATCCCCATATCACCCAAAACACTCTTTTTTCTTTTTCCTTACCCTTTTTCCTATAATATATACCTCACCCACCCGTTTGTTTTATTCAAAACCAAAATCCTACCCAAAATCCATTTTTCTCCCGTTTCCCATTATTCAATTAACCCTTTCATGCCCGAATTAATTTGTGTATCGTGCAATGTTTGACAAACTCAAGCCTGCGCCAGGGATCGAAGCTGAAACGCACGGGTGAAACTTGTGTACGCAAACCACTGAGCTATCTGAGAGCTGTTGCTCGGTTCCTTAAGGAACCTCACTATGCGAGCGAATAACAACGCACGTTCAAACGTACAATATACGACAAACTCGGTAAACACAACGAGTCGCAATGTGCGATGGGTCCATTTGGGCCTTGTGGGCATGAGAGGGTTAAAATTCAAACTACCCTCCCTGTCCCAATACCTAACCAATACCCTCCAAAACACAACATCTTCTTCCCCTCTATTAAAATATATATAATTTCTCTTTCCCCTTCTACTTCTTCACATAAATTTCTCCTTTTCCAAAATCATAATTTTTCCCCTTTTTCCTCATTTATTTCAATACCCCTAACTTCCCCAATACCCCACCAATAACCACCATTTTTTACATCCTTTTCCCCTTTACCAACCCAACCCCATAGATATCCTACACCCTTCCCTTTTTCTATTTTTCTATGAAATTTCCTTTTTCTATATTTTCACTTTTTCCCATTTTTCTTTTATTTTTCAAATATCTCCTATTTCCCCAAAACCCCACCAACCTCTCCCAAATTTTAATATCCTTTACCCCTTATCCCCACTCACATTATATCTAACCACCCCTTCCTCCTATTTTTATTTCCTTTAAATTTCTATTTTCCAAAATTACCATTTTTCTCCCATTTTTACATTTTTCAAACATCTACCATTGCCCTAAAACTTAACCCACCTTTACCAAATTCCCAATACCAGTACCCCTATCCCACCCCTTTAACATCTCCTTCCCCCATAATGCGGCGTTCACGTTATAATGTCCCCGCTGTTTGGAACTTTTGACCCCCTGTAGTCCCGACCCTACCGTATAGAAATCAGGGTGACACCCATACTGTAAATCAGATGCCGAGGGTGTATGACACACCCTTAGCTACTAAATTTTTTCTAGACAGTGTCGTACACACCCTTAGCTACCAATTTGGCGCGAATTAACTATAACGGACACCGTCTGTAGCGAATGCGGTTTATTAGTCAACTGTCCTGTGGAGTTTTTCCTAAATTCTCGATATTTGTATCTAGCCCATATGAACATTGCTCAAATAATTCCGAACAGTGTCAATAAAACTGCCAGGAGACACGGTGTGCCTGACACTGTCGTCAAGTGGTAATACGCGTAACTAGCTACCGTTGAAAAAATTTATTAAAAACATGGGGGTGTCTAAGACACCCTGTTGTCAACAGTGTATCTGACACTGTGTGGGGTACATAGGTTCCAAACGTTGGGGACATTATAACGTGAACGCCGCATAATACCACCCATCCTCTCCCCTAAAATATTCAAACTATTTTAAAATATTATTATTAGTATTATTATAATATTTTAATAAATAAATTCCTTTCTAGAAAGTTCTAATGGAGACTTTCTTATTGTCACGTGATATAGACATAAGTTTCAGTTGTAAATGTTGGTGAGTAGAGTTGGGCTGCGGATGTGTACTTCTGAATGCAGTGAGATAGCGTGTTTGGAATTATTAGTGTGTTGGTTTTTGGCGAACGTAAAAATGAGATAGCTAGTCTTAGCGTACGCATCTAGAAAGTTCGTTTAACGAGTTTTTGTTAATCTATAAATTAGCGCATAGTGGATTCGCGTTTTCTTGTCTTTTCGTTGTTTTCTATGGAAAATATTATGTCGGTCCTAGATTGTCGGTACCGTTCGTAACAAGGGAACAGAGTTTGCGATACTGTTTTCAAAGGAATAGTTAAGGTGTCTGTTAGTTTTCGAGTAGCATGATCGTAAGCGTAGTACGCTCAAATTTCATTTCGCCTGGCTATGGCGCTATATGCGCCATTTAGCGTAAGTAGTTACTAGGCACACAGGTGTCAGAGTAATGTGTCAGCGAGCTGGCGTTATCGCAATGTGTTTAAATACGATGGCTTAGTAGCTTGGGGGCCCGATGAATACTTCAATATGTATGCGTTGTCGACGCTTATGTTGTATCCTGCATTGTATTATGTATGTACCGGGAGCAACTCGGTGGACGTTTAATAGTAATCTGGAGTTGAACTGGTGTTATATTTTGGCTATTATTTATGAAGTATGATAGAAACATTGGTCTAAGCCAAAGGCCGACTGTTCCAGAGTTCAAAACTTACTCTGTTGCGCTACGGCATTGTATTAATATAAACTGCATGAATAAACTGTATAACGCGCACGGGTATTGATCGGATTCAAGAGCGTAATAACATAATACCATTTGATCCGAGCCGATTCAATTGGTGTAACCCACTAAATTACCCCTGGAATTGAAACGCTACTATAGGGACACTACCGCTTTACTGGCACGCCAGACCACGAACTCGCGCACCCCAGTGGCTGGAGAGACTAAATATTTGGTGGCAATTTAATTATGAGTGTACATAACTGATGTTGTTGGAGTCACAGAAACGTGGTGCCGCGCTGGGGACACGACAGATGCTGAAATAAGTGTAAAAGGTTATAATCATTTTCGGAGAAATCGAGTTGGCAAGCGTGGGGGCAGCGTTTTGCCTTACATCCGTGGCACTTTTAATTCCAATGAAATTGACGACCTTAACACTAAATATAAGGATATTGTGGGATATAGCGTAGCTCTAAGAGGGTTAGATCGTTTCGCTATATTGTGCGCATATCGGGCGATTCTAGCAGTGATTTTCAAAATAAACATTTGTATGTAGCTCTAAATGAGTTGCGTGGTAATAAATACTCTCACATTTTGTTGATGGGAGAGTAACTTTAACCACATCAACTGGCAAAGCTATTACTGGCACACAAATGACCCATTTATGGAGGCAATACACAATGTGGGCTTGTCACAAATGTTGAATTTCCTACTCACGGTAATAATATACTAGATTCGGCGTTTTGGAGCGCTAGTGACATGGTTCAGTCCGCCTCTGCGGCAAAATATCTTTCGGTACTGCAAGAACAAACCAATCTCCTGGCGGCGCTGAAAGAGCAGAACCCGTAGTCGCCAAAGGTGCAGCGCCACCTCTGCCGCCAACATTCTGACCACCCATTGATGGCCGAAGGCCTATCTCCAAGAAAGCGTTACCCCCTGGGACGTCAGAGCTTGCGCATCTATGAGCTGGACCCGCCACTCTCAGCTAGGGTTGTGCGCCCCTGTTAACATATATATGAATTATAGATAACTTTTAGTATTTAGCGCAGCGACTTCCCTATAATTTACTTAAACAATAACAACACAAAAGTGTGGGGTTGTCGTGTCGTGTGCTGAACTCTGGCCAAGTGATATATTCTGACTTATCGAAACACTATAGTCACTGAGTATGAGAAATTGTACCGATAATTGTAATTTAACGAGCTTTTAGCGGTTCAACGAAGTTTTTAGTATAAAGGTATCCCACCTATGCGACGTTGTTTGATCGGAATTGATGCCCTTTTTCAGTCCACTCAGAAAGGTTCGTTTTACTTATGTAAAGACCATGCTCTTAGAGAGAGAGGACAAGCACCAGTGTGCGTTAAAGACATGCGAGAGGTCCGACAGCTAATGGCCTAAAAGGAAAACTCCTTTGTCCCTAAAATTTATTGACGCCCCACGGCTTAATTTTATGTACTAGGACCAGTTCTGGCAGTACGGGATCCCAGCTGCACTACCATTTTTTTTGGTGTGGTGCCCGGCCAACCCCGGCTTCCACGACTCCCCGGTGATCTGCTGGATGACTTAAAGGAACCGCTTAACTTAGCAGGCTGCCGGCAGGTTAACCAGGGTGTTCGGCCTGGCCCATATGTTGGCCCACGTGTCTAATGGTATGAAGGTCCCCCTGAGGCAGAGCCAACCCTTAAGCCTGCTCACAGGTAATAAGGCTGACTCCCCTCGACTGGGTTGCCTGCTAGGGCCTTAAAGCGGGATACGCGGGAGAGCTTGCGTCTGCGGATTAGATGGACAGGGCGCGGGATGACGGGTGACTTGCTCGCTACGGCGAAAAATATGCTTAAGTTTGAAATCCTTAGAGGTTACTGCCGAAACTGATTTCTAAAATTCTACCGGGGTCCAAAATTTAAGTACTACTCTTGATAAATTACACGACCGGTATAAACTGCTTTGCTAACATTCACTTCCTGATCTTTGACACAACTTATAATATCACCCAATTGGGGTGCACAACACACTATTTACATAAGTATAATACTCAAATCGAGGGGGCGGGTACCGTGCAAGATACCCTGCAACACATACCACATCCCCTTCTGAGGACAATACCCTTAGAATGTTCGATCGAATTGGGCCAGACAAATTTTTTGATGAAAATGATGATTTTCCTGGGAATTCCCAGCGGCGTTTTGTTTGTGTCAATTAAACGACTGGCTACCCATTAAATCACAATGATCTGTCCATTTTAGTA
>JASANE010028544.1:0-46810 GCA_030248225.1 Trileptium ribeirensis
AACAGTAATTCCGCTACTTCGTCTAAATTCTTTGGAAACATTAAAAACGTATCCGATTTTTCCGTTTTTTCATAAACGTGTACTCATTTTTAATGGGTTGTTTATCATGGAGTCCACCATTTTTCAATGTCTAGCCAACTAACTGGTACAACAGCCATTTTTACGTGCATAATTTTTATTATAAAAGTTTAATAAACTTTTAACAATTTTTGGGTTTCAATAATTTTTTCTTTTTTACTAATTGAAACACCCTTAATTGCAAGCTTTTTAAGGGTTAGGTTCTTACTCTTTCTATACTGCAAAAAGATTATTAAGCTATTTCTGCAAATGCTTTAATTAGTGATACATCTGCGCACTTGATAACAACAGCAATTAATTTAGGTGATGAGTTAGCGAGGAATTGCAACGCAATACCGTTGTTTTGAACGTACTTAGACATTTTTGTACTACTTAAACATTGTTCTTTTTAAGCATATACAAACATTTGCTGGTCGTCAGGAAATATGTTTTGTCTTACTCTTAAAACATTTTCTGCGCCAGGTTTCAAGTCTAAAAATAAATATCCGTAAGGAGTTTTAGTCGCTTGTTCAAAAGCACTTGCAAGAAACTGAGGTTTACTAGGCCACATTTGCCTGCCTAGAGTATAAATCATTGTCTGATCTCGAAAATTGGGGAACAAAACCATATATTGTGCGTTTCGTGTGATTGTACGCATATACTTACCATCATGATATAAATTTTGCGTAACAAAAATTGTGCTTAAATTATTGTGTCGCATTTTTGAAAACGCAGCAGCAAGTTTTTTATCATTCGATGCTTCTAGCATTGAATCATCAAGCACGCAAATAGTGTGGTATTCAGAAGATTGCGGAAATTCAGAAGGTATCCCCTCAAATAGTTCCAAATTGGATATTTCTGATACCAGTTTCCTATAAATATCCTGGTAAATACTGTAACAAAACAGAATTTTACCAACTTTTTGATCGAAAAAATTATGTTTTAGCAAATGCGCTATCCATCGGGTTTTTCCACATCCGGTTTGTCCGCTTACAACACATGTGAAAGGTAGTTCCAATGGTAGAAGAATTTTATCAGTAGTAAAGTGACAATCAATTTTTGGTATACATGATACATTATCAGGTGAAAGTGAACAATTTTTCCTATGTCGATGTAAATGTTGACGAGAAGTATAAGAACGACCACAGTTGTCACAAACATGTTCCATTTTTATACCGTTGTATAAAAATGAAGCCTTTTAAGGAGTTTCACTGCATGTCATAATTGGTGTACCCTTATTTTTACTCCTACCTTTCATGTCTACTCCTATTTTGCACCCCTATGGGTGCACATGTACCCCTATTTTGTACCCCTACGAGTACATCTGTACCCTTATTTTGTACCCCTACAAGTACATTAGTACCCCTATTTTGTACCCCTACGGGTACATATGTACCCCTATTTTGTACCCCTTCAGGTACATATGTACCCTTATTTTGTACCCCTACGAGTACATCTGTACCCCTATTTTGTACACCTACGGGTACATATGTACCCCTATTTTGTACCCATACGGGTACATCTGTACCCCTATTTTGCACCCGTGCGAGTACACTTGTACCCCTATTTTGTGCTCCTATGATTACATCTGTACCCCTACAGTTTCATGTATACCCCTATTTAGTACCCCTAGGGCTACATGTATACCCCTATTTTGTACCCCTACGGGTGCATATCTGACCGCTATTCTGTGCCCCTAGGGGTACATATGTACCCCTATTCTGCACTCTGACAGTACTCTTGTACCCCTTGAATTATATAGGTGTAATGTCTCTTTCAAGAACCCAAGAGTTCATAGAGTTTGGATAACCTAGCCATTTTACCAGATACTGCGTTCCCATGTTGGTTTTACGCTTCCTCAGTACTTTCTCAATTTTGTATGTGTCATCTAAAACTTTCACGCTTTGTAATTCTGGAGCATAAAATCTACCCAAAATTTTATCTTTGTTTGCATCGACTAATTCATAGACTGGAGGATCGAACGGAAGTTGCTCGCTTACTGTAAATATTTCCCTAGACCAAAGTTGGTTGAAACCACGTTCAAAAGGTAAACGCTCTTTAGATATTCTAACAATATCTCCTATTTGAAATTTATATCGGACCTCGATGTCTTTCGTTGGAAAAAGTATTTTGCGAATGTCATCTTCGTTTTGGTCATCAACTTCAGCAGGAACAAAACCATACCTGTTTTGTGTTCTGTTATATGTGTCCACTACATCTTGAAGATTATCAATGTAACGATAAGAATTTTTAGATGTTAAAAATTTATAAATTTTCCCCTTTAAGGTTCTTATGAACCGTTCAGCAATACTTGCTTTCGTTTCCTTATTTTGAGCAGTATACGCATTTACACCTTTAGACTTGAAATATTCATATACTAAACTATTTACAAATTCCTTCCCTTTATCAGTCTGAAAATTTCTCGGTGTATTGTTTTGAAATATTTGTTTCAACCCTTCTAAAATTGTTGTAGCAGTCTTAGTCTTAACAGGAACTACCCATGCAAATTTTGAAAAACAGTCAATAACCACAAGCAGATATTTGTATCCATCGTTGTATTGAGATAATTTAGTCATATCTGCTAAGTCTGCCTGGTACAAATCATGCAATCCTTTTACTACAGTTCGTCGTCTCCGAAATTTTAGTCTGCGTGGTTTGTGCAGTGTATAAGTTTCTTGACTTTTCAACCAGTCTTTAACTTTAGTTATGGTGACATTTACACCATTTTCCTTTGCAGCCTTATACAATTTCAAAACTGTTGAAAAGCTAGCAGTTTTTGTGGGATCATAATATATTTGTTTTAGTTTTTCTTCCATCTTTATTTCGTCTAATTATCATAAAGCTTTTAAGAACTTTGCATGCCATCACCATTTTTATCCGGACTTTGGACCGGCTCTATCACCAAAGTGATAGAGGTGGTTTACATGCAAAGGGGTGCACTTTATTCCAGTGTTTAAAATCTTATTCCAAAATTAGTCCTGCAACCTTTTGCATGTTTGTTATGTTTCATTAACACCTGTTTTTTTGCACCACATATTCTTTTCAGCGATGCTTGGTGTTCTCATACACCTCTTTTTTAGCATCACATATTCTTTTCAGTGATGCTTGGTGTTAGTTCTCATACACCTCTTTTTTACCATCACATATTCTTTTCAGTGATGCTTGGTGTAAATTCTTACACACCTCTTTTTTAGCACCACATATTCTTTTCAGCGATGCTTGGTGTTTTGATACACCCTGTTTTTTTGTGTCACATATTTTATATAGCGACACATGGGTGTTACAATTCAGTGATTACACATATCATATAATAAAGACAAAAATTTATCATCACCAATATTACAATGACCATAAGCATAAGATGTAATACCATCACTTAAGATATACCTCTTGTCATCATAAGCCGACAAACTAATCTTATTTTGAGAAACTGTATGCAAAATATGTCTATTTGAACGAATCATATTCATTATATGACGAGAATTAGTTTTAGAGAACAACGTATTCAAATAATTTTGATGTCTAATATGATTTTTCACAATAGACTTTTTTATGCCTTTCGCTCTTTTTTTCTCAACACCAGCACATTTAAAACTATACATTTTAGCACGTAAACCAACAAATTCTTCGATAGGAGCACCTGCCGTCTCATCTTTCATCTTTCCTAAAACTTTTTTATTTTGATTTGAATGTAGAAAGTGAGACGGTGGGTAATCGCTCGTATCAAAAATTTCTTGGTCTACGTACATATCCTCATAAATATCATGCGTATGTACAGCATAGCACAATGAATCAGTATCAGTAAACAACAATTTACAATTATCACCATACAATTGCTTCATATAGTTATAATGAAAATCATACATTAATATTTTAGACAGTTCAAGTACACTGAATCCAACATATATGGGTTTACACAACTTTACAGTTTTACGATTCATCTTTACAGCAACAAGATTATCATTAAATATACAAGACATGTTATAACGAGGGTTAGAAACAAGTTTAGTATATTTATGTTCACTACTAACTAACTTTATATCTACATAAGCACGTACATTTTCCATAGTTTTTCCAAACACAGCATTATTCAGTAATTTATACAAATCCTTTTCGAAATCAGTGTTCGCATTTTTACGCATTTCAGTATTAAATGAAAAGAAACACGCCCCCCCAAAAAAAAAAGAAAAAAATAATGTATGGTTCCATCCACGCGCTTTGAACAAACGATAAAACTCTATGCACGCGAGTAAGCTTCATTCTCTCTGAGATACAGTTGTAAATTTTTTATATGTAATGTATATTTTTGTTTGTGTCTCAAATTGGGAACCAGCTTCTTAACTGAACCATTCATTACATTCAATGACTGTTTAACATCAATACAATAATCAGATAACATATCATTACTAACACATAAACGTTCAGGTGCAAGTGGATAATCATTATGTATACAGTGCAATTCACTAGGATAATCAAGATCAACTTCTAAAACATAGCCTGTATAGCTGCTAGAATCAAGAGTTGACCAGTCAATTTGGTCAATCTGGTGTTGTGCAAGCCAATGAAAATAATTTGTTGGTAATTTCTGAATCATGGACCAGCCATACAGGTTATTTGCATCTAAATACATTATATACAGTCGCGCAAGAGAATCATTATAATCAGAAACGTATGGGTTGTTTGCTTTAGCATACCGGTGTGAAATTACTGAGACCCCTCCACGTATACCTTCTTCGAAGAAAGCATACATGTCAGGGTCTTTCAATAAATCCAGTTTCGTACCGGTTAGCTTTAAGCAAGCATCCCATGCAAAACTCGGTAATGTTATGTAGTGTACAGGATCAAGACCATATTTACGCAAAACTAATATACGAAAACTTTCAAATACATCACATAGTAACAATACATCAGTTTTCAAGTACAAATCATGATACTGTCCAAGATTATCAATATTCATAATGTTCCACACATTTTGTGCATGTTTGTAGTCATCATCCCTCATACCCTCTACGTTCTCATCCCAACAGTCATCGTCAGATTTTGAAACATCCAATCCTTTACGTTCATTGTGCTTTCTCGATCTGCGTTTAATTGAAAATGTCATATAATCCTCCATCCCTTTTGCAATACATTCCATTTCCAGTCCCATTTCGTTGCAGATAGTTCCCAGTTCTTGCATTATAACATGCCCATCGTACCGTCGCAAGTTGTGAAATATTACTGTGACATCACGATTCAATCGATATCCGATGTTACATTTAACATGTGCTGCACCACGAAAGCGTCCACACAAGTGACAGTGATCTTTCGCTTTGTCGTTCTTCACGAATCGGTGCTTACAAATGTAACATTGAGTTGCTTGTTTGAAATTATATCGATCGTCATCGCTCATTGCAATAGATTTCTGATCGTCCATATAATGTTGCTGATACTGTTCAGACAACTCCACGACGTTCCGTAGAAATGTTTTAACAGTATCATCTCCGCGGTATATAACTGGATTCCCAATATTGACTTTATCGTTGCAGCATCCTAAACATTCCACAAGACCGTAACCGCAAGGTGTATGTCGTTGGTAGTTGTTGGTATAGGATGCCGACGTAGATGGTTGACATGTACTGACTTTTTCCAGTATACATTCAAAGTCAGCGTAGATGACATATGGACATCGCTGCATCCGATGAGTATTGCGAAACTCCAAGGTAGAATTATCAGGTGGAGTTTCAACACGTGTAGGTTTATCGTTTCGACATCGTTCAACATGTTCGTCCCGAATGTGTTGTGAGTAGCAGGGTATTAAACACTTTGGACAGAAGTACTTTCTAGATTTATGCCGACGCTGATCATGGAGCAAACGATCCAAGCTTCGCACCAAGCAGTAGTGATCCTTGTATAGCAACAGGTGTATATATCGTTGATGCTGTGACGCTGATATATAAAGAGGATAAATATCTTTATCCTCTAATCCATAAACATTTATTGAGATATTGTTGAGTTTCTCGAATTTAGGAATATCCGATAATCGAACAGGATATTCAATTCCAGACATATCGACTTCATTAGCAAATGCTTCATATTGTGACGCTCGACATGCATGCTGCTCAACTGGATGTAATGCCGCTAAAACACTCCAGAGAAAACACTTATTGTCGTCATTTTGAATGTTCAAAACAGCACGTTTTGCTGTGATATATTCGGGTAATTTGTGATAGGTTGATGCTCGTAAAGGTCGATAAATGCTTATGTGTACATCAGCATGAGATACATCTTGCAAGATCCAGCCAGATCCACGTGCTTCAAATGCATCAAGTTTCATTCGCAATTCATTAGACACATCATCTAGTTCGTTTGCAATATCAGTTCCAGGAAGTATCGCTCGAGATTTGCAATTGAAGTGTGCTGTAAGTTGTGTTCCATCCAGCTTCTGTAACATACATTGCACGCTTATCCACAACTTGATACCTCTATTAGTTTTCTTCTGAAGCAATGTTTCAATTGATGACCTTGACTGATTGAGGAAGATTGACAGATCGCTCGTCACTTGTCGTGGAATAAGTAATAACTGCGCAAGTATCCTTTGAGCGCTTTCTTCCACGCTTTTAATGTGATTCCATTCGATTGAGTTGTTGTAGTTGTTGGTTGATGACAACTACTGTTGTTGATATCGTCAGCCATAGAACGTAATTGATCGAGATCGGACTCAATACTCGATTTATTCTTGTCACCCAACGTACTTTGCAGCTGTTGCCTACATTGATGGTTTGAAGCAGTCGGTTGCTGAGATGTAGCAGCAGGTACCGTTGTTGCTGCAGATACAAGTGGTTGTAAGACTGGTGGTGGTAGTCGCTGTTGATCGTGACTCTGTGTTGATTGTAACCACTGTTGCACGTCTTGTTGATCGTGAGTAAATTGTAGAACAGATTGCTTATGTACGAGCTTAATATGTCGCGCTAAACTATCCTATCGCGTGAATAACCTTTCGCATTGTTCACAGCGAAAAGGAGTTGTTTTGTGATGTGACCGTTGATGACGAATCATAGCGTCGTGACGAGAGAATGATCGGTAACATATATTGCATATAAACTCCATCGTTACCTTTTAAGGATTTAGAATGGGTGTTGTAATTGATGTTTGACTACTGAATGTAGATCGTTGGTGAAGTTGATGTTAAGTTTTTCAGACATCATTTTAATATCTGATTCACAATAACAAGAGTTGTGCATACAGCCACCAAATTCCATATGTCACCTTGCCCAGGTAAATCTTCCGTACAAGCATAGCAGTGACGAGTATAATATTTAGTCAATTCTGCAATAATGCGTTTAGCAGTATTATTGTTATTAGCATTGTTCCACTTTAACCAGACACGTTGTTGTAGTTCCAAAACATCGAATCCAGTGATTTGTTTGAGAGATTTCCAGAATTCATTCTCCATTACAGTTATTGTATCATACGTATCGTCAATGTGCATGTTATCGTATACAGCGTTCACCAGATAATTCATTTGATCAGTTTTTGCAAAGTCAATATCCATAGAATCTTCAAAGAGATCGCGAGACATTATGAAATGTTAATCAGACATCCAATGTTGTCGAAGTTGATATTTACGCTTACGTGCGTGAACAGCGTGGGTGTAGACGTATGCAGTTATTACGCTATTATTTTCGACTATTACGCATAAAATATGACCAGCTTCATTATTAAAACCTCTGAAACCAATTGTTCTATTAAACATTTTAAAATGTTCCGTTCGTCGATCAATGCGAAAAAGATATCATCGCTAAAGAAAACAGCTTCCTGAATAATATCTTTGTAGTCTGACGTTAAAACAGATTTACCAGGAAGTCCATTACCAATAATATGCGTATACTAAATACTGTATAACATGTGCACGTACAAAATGTTTGGTGAACGTAAACCATTTAAATGAAAATTATCTAATTTCCTGAAAACCGAAGACAAATTTTTGCAGTAAACAAAACTTTAGCAAACGAAACTAGCACCAAGCACCGCAATGTCGAAATGCAGACTGAGTTCAAACTGAAAATGCAGCTCCTTTTATACCCTTTGAATGCTTTGAGTGGAAGGATTTGAATCATATCGTTTATATCTTTGTTGGCATATTATACGTCAGTTATTACAAGTAGTTATAAGAGAGTCTACTAAATGTGACGTTTTATTTGAAAGCTTTTATAATACAATGTATAATGTAATGAGTGTCGTAGGTATCAGATTATTTGGATCCTTTCATGCGAAGGATTTGAATCATTTGAATCCTTTAAGTAGAAGGATTTGAATACTTCTCTTCTAATACTTCTTTCGTATTTATGCGTTAATGTTTTATATTTAAGCAATCACACATCAAAAAAGAGCTGCTCGTGCTTGTCTACAGACTCAACATCTGCACTAACTGATCTTCAATATCTATTGTTGTCACCATCGTCATTGGCTTAGCATTTGAATCCTTCGGCTGAAAGGATTTGAATCCTCTGAGTGGAAGGATTTGAATCCTTTGGGTGGAAGAATTTGAATCCTTTGAGTGGAAGGATTCGAATCCTGTCATATATTCACCATTCACATATATTTAACTCAGACTTACCTTAGACCATTGATCGTCTTCCTAGCATAGAACCACAGCAGTCCTCCACCTCCACCTGGCTTAGAACCGCTGGATTTAAATCCTTAGGATTTGAATCCTTTGAATCCTTAGGATTTGAATCCTTCGACTGAAGGGATTTGAATCCTTAATATATATTGCTCCTATACAATGTACCACCACCACCACCATCACCTGGCTTAGAACCCCCATTTTTCATCTACTCCCGGCCAATACTAATTGGAATCGAATACAAATCCAAATCGCAATCCGTCGAAATTTCGTTTCTTGTCAATCAATCAAAATTTCGTTCAACCGAAACAAAATTTCCATCGACTATGTCTAGCCCAGACTAAGCTAGAAAACTGAATTTCTAACCCGGGTAGCAGCAATATTATATATTTCCGGCAACTCATTATAAGAGATATAGAATAGCATCCCACCATGCGATAGTATATATCTGCAATTTAAGGTCAACAGTAAATAAATTTGTCAAGCCACATTATATCGACATGAGAATACATCAGCAAAACATGGATATTAATATAAGATGAAAATAAAAAATTCACATACAAAAAAATCAATTAGCTGCACAACACAAAGCCAAATGAATTTGATCACAAATAGTCCAGTTCAGAGAAAGCAGTAAGTCAACAAAAAGGCCATAGTTAGTAACTACAGCCAGGGAAAACGTGATAATTTCCACGTCACAAATCTGTAAAGTGAATATATATGAGTAGCGGCAACGCTAGTTTCAAATATCATACCCCGTAGCCGGTCGGAACAACAAACGGCCTAGTTCCAAAAGCTCACGATCCCAGCCACGCAGCGCTAAGATAGGCAAAGCTAGCCCCAGAATAACGGAGCAGAGTCTGAAGCTTGGCCAACCCCAGCGAAAGCATCCTCAAACAAAACATCAAGAAAAAACCCACTATATGTCAATACAATCGGGTCCAGCAAACATCGCCACGATAGAAACCAAATACCATAGTATCAACAATAAGCAGTTCATCCAGTAGCATGATACGGCCACAAGCAGCAAAATAGATATAGAATAGCATCCCACCATGCGATAGTATATATCTGCAATTAAGCAACATGAAAAAATCGTCAAGCGCACATCAATCGACATGAGAATACAGTAGCAAAACATGGATATTAATATAAGAGAAAATAAAAAATCACATACAAAAAAATCAAAGCGCACAACACAAAGCCAAAAAGATCACAAATAGCCAGCAGAGAAAGCAGAAGCAACAAAAAGCCATAGTAGAACTACAGCCAGAAAACGGAAATTCCACGTCACAAATGTAAAGAATATATATGATATCGCAACTCTATTTAAAATATCATACCCCTATCCCGAACAAACAAACGGCCTATTTAGTTTCTAGTATACAGATTAGCCACGCAGCGCTAAGATATCAAAGCTAGCCCCAAGAATAATTAGCATAAGTCTCCTAAAAACTTAGCCAACCCCAGCGCACAATTAGATCACCAAACGAAAATCAGACCAACTCGATATACTCAATACGTCTCACAGAGATCTGCGCACGAAAGCACACCAAGCATCAAAAGAACATATATTTCTTATTATCAGAGTAATTTTTTTTTCCAACAATAACCGCATATATATATTCAATAACGTATTTTAGAATATTAACAAACCATATTCAACATCATACTTAATAGAGCGACAATAGAATCTAACATAAATCAGCGACAAAATTTCTAGATTACAACAATAGCAGTACGATATACTTAAAACTCAACACAATCTAGCATTATCATAAGATAAAAAATAGCTATTAATACAATAGATATAAATAGTATTTTCCTACAAATATAATAATCCCCATAAATCTACTTCAACAATAAGATAATATATTACCTCTATTAATTTATATAGAACCTAATAGTCTCATTAGCTACAATACGTATTCTAGAAAAAATACCTAGCCTATCACCTAGTATTATATATATAGCCTAACTAGCTAGATACTATAATTATCCTAGCTACAGACAACAAATATAAGAACACACACAAACAGCCAAAATAAAACCCTTAGAACCCATACCCTCTCATACAAACTAGCTCATATATAACACCAACACAACCATACCATCCCAATCCCCTCTAACATAACCATCCCCAGACCGCAACAAGGTTGCTATATATTTCTCATATCATAAAACAGGATACAAGAGCACAGCGCTACAACACAACCACACAACAAAGCTAGAATACCCCAACCAGCATAGCAAACAGAGAGCCATAACCCTATATACTAGAGCAAGGACCCAAAACCACAGATTACCCGCGACAAGCAGCAATGCACAAAGCACCCAATAATATAACACAAATACGAAAGCCCCAACCCAACCACACCCCCCCCCCCCCCACCCCCCCCCCCCGCCCCACCGGCCAACCAGAAAATTAAATAAGCCAGGTACAAATAATAATTATCTTTATTGTTGAAACAATAGACCAACATTTATAGCAATCACATTAATATTTGTGAACAGAAACACGATATTAATTTATAAATACTATTGTCGTTACAATAGCTACCAAATTTTCATCCTTAATGCAATAAATGCTAGCATTGTGTTGCAGTTACATATATCCGTAACTGCTATTGTTGCTAACATCCTAAGAGAAAACTTTTGTCGCTGCATTTATGTTAGATTCTATTGTCGCTACAATGGTATTAAGCAAGCTATTGATGTTGCAACAACAATATAGTTTCTTTGTTGGGTGTACTAAAATCAAACGTTATTGCAACATCAATATATATGCGCAACGCTATTGTTGGAACCAAAAATAGAAAACATTACACTCTGCAATAATAAAACGAAAATATATCGTCTTTGCAATAACTTACGGTGTGCTCTTCGTGCACGCAGATCTCTGTGAACGACGCATAACTGCAATGCTACTTGTTATAATGCGTGACTAAACTTAGGATAACCTCGCTGAACATCCTATTTTGTTATGTTGCAAAAATTTGAGTTACCGACCTGTTTTTGCCAGTCGGAATAGGCTACAGTCGCGGGCAAAAATACGTGCAAACAAAAACCATCGTAATTTCATTCGAAATTAATAGAAATTTAATGAATTTCAAATTTATTTTTGATAAAATCGAAATCTCGATAGATTATTTTGCACTTATTTCGTGCCGCAACTGTATTCTCTCTTCGCAAACATCGTTTTTCGCGGACGAAATTTTGTCGGAATTGAAGTAAAATTGATTTTGTTGGCAACCAATAACACATAAATAACTGGACCGTTTCGCTTATGACGTCACAGTTACATTAAATGTATTCCCGAACAGAGTCGAATCCTAACACTATGCTAGAAAGTGCTGTAGGACTGTGATAGCCTGTTTGGAAACCGTTAAGGCTGAGCTAGCAATAAAATCCAATCGGTTTTCCGATTTGTTCTGCAATAATGGATTGGTATTGCTAAATGAGGTGGTTAGTGAGATTATCTTTAGGTTTAGTCGCGCAAAATCGCTGCCATGACAGCAGGTTATGTACTTATAAAGCTAAGACATTCTATTCTGTGCAGAACAACTCTAAGACGTTAACTGAGCACCGACATACTTAACACGAATAGTTTGCTGACAACTATACGACACTACAAAATCAACATTTTGGCAACTTCAAAGTTTGGCACAACACAATGAATTCTGCTTAAGAACAACAAAATTTTTTTGAATTCGTAAAATTTTAAAGAGAATCAAACTTCTCTTACGAAACCTAGTTATGAGGATGTAGAGCCCTTCGTTTTTGGAGCGGTGACCACAGGAGGAGCCTTAGGTTTTGACGGCATCCGAATAAGATGGTGGCGGCTGCGATTGGTCTGCCAGCACTGCAGGATCGCTTTGTTCCCGGTCCCTGATCGCCTGACGATGAATAAGGGGCTGTCGCTGATGTGTCTCAGGGGTTCCACGCGGAGTTGCATACGACCGAATAACTGGCGGCGGATGTGGCTGATCGATCGGATATGTTGTCGGACTGAAAAGTAAACTAAAATAATTTTTACACTGAAACACGCAAACTAAACATCAAAATGACAATTATAAATCTAATAAATTCCTTTGTAGCTGTCATCGCGAGGGCTATGCCAGGCACCATTCCAATGCCATGACCATGTAACACGATGACTTCGCAATGAATTACTAATCAATAGGAATTATTGGTATACCGTTCGATGTCGTTCATTGTTGGACGATAGCATTTACTGGTACTGTTAATTAAAAAACTCATCACTAGATCAATATTTTTATTACAACACAGTGTGCAACGATTAAACATACAAGAAGTTGGGACAAACTGTACAAGAAACTAGCATCACTTCCTGTACTGACCTAATACAAATTAATATTATCATCGACGTGCTAATAGCGAAAAAATGGTTCTCAAATTAGTTGGCTAAATCAGCAGGTACCCAGGTCGTCGCAGAACTTTGCCAGGTATTTAAACTGTTTTTGCGAAAATGCTGTGCTGCAATACGGATAAGCTAAGTTAGAGCGAGGAATTTCGTAAATAAAACTTGAGTAATATTATACAGTACTCACGAGAAATGACTACCGAGTTTCGAACAAACGAAGATCGAACTGATCTGCGAACTATCCGAGAACAAACATCGAACAAATTTAAAAAAAATCGCATTTAAACTTTGAACAGATCCTGATTACGTTTGGAACGAAAATTGCAATTATTCGAATGAACCTTCCGAAACACTTGACAAACAACACTAATTCTTGGCAAGTAACTTGTGTGTTTTTGTTAGAATGGATGGTCCCATTAAACAGCTAAGTCAAATTGTCCAATGATTCTCAGCAAAAAATTGGCAAACATTTTGCCATTCTCAATGCTTATCAGATATCTTCGTGCACCAATCCACTCGGTTATATTTAGAAAACTGTCCGATATTAATAATCAAAATTTATTATAAATCTCTCAATCGACGTAACCAAACAGTCTACCGGTTATACCGTGAGACTATGGGCAGAGAAAAAGTAAGACCTACCATATCAGTTGTGTTTGCCCTCGAATTAATTTTCGCCATTGTCTTCCATCAGATACCACGTCAATGATGATGTTGACGAAGCGTTCCGTCCAATGACCTTGGGCATAAATTTCCTCGAGAAAATGCTTGCCAATGTCAGTGTTCCAGTCACACGCGTCGCAGCATTTGGTACACCACTCCAAGTGGGAATCTACAGATCTAGTTTAGCTACATGGCGCCGTATATGCAGGTGGATGAAGCTCACCCTGACTCAACAATCCAGTGAGCGAAGTCGACCCCTTGCGTTTCAGTATTTCCAGGATTCCACTGTATTCGCAGAATGTTCGAAGTCCCCGTATTGAGAACACTCCAAAAAGCCACTCAATGGTGAAGTGAAAATGCATTGTAAACACAATTTTGAAAATACAGATTTGACAAATTGCTTTTCACAGCAACCCTCCCCGTCTAAAGATATCCGCTCTTACATGAGCCTCAAAGGTCTTAATTGTACAAGATTACTACTACTTTATGCACATTTGTCTTAACCGTCATCGGTAAGTCGTTCCTGGGAAAGCGTTTGCGATGCGCCAATCGGTACCATCAGAATCAGATCCGTGCTAGATCTTTATGATCAATCCGGCAAACGGAAATGCGTCAGGTCTTTCGATGGAGCCTTTACTGATTGACAACATAGGTACATGTGACATTTAAAAATAAACGCTGTTTTCGAAGGTATTATTCGAGAGCCCACGTTTACGTGGGTCGATCCGAGAGAACATGGCAACAACAAAGGGTGCATTGAGGTCAACCGTTTGCTTGGCCATAGAAGCCTCCGACTGATTTCAAGGGAAATATGGGGGAGAAAACTTGTCGAGAGGTGTGGGCTCGTTGCATATCAGCAGTTAGCTGCTTAAATACGCTTGCTCATTAGCCTTCAATTATTTCTTCATACGGCGTGAACTATGGATTCACTTGTCTTTGTACGGCTGATTATTCTCCACTCCTCCACAATACACAAATAGTATTGCGATAAATAAATGCTTCTGTATAGGTGAGGCACTAGCTAGCTGAATCTCACAAGCTAGCTATTGCAAAGAAAACATGAAAAGAATCCATAATATTGAAAAAGGCTTCAACTGCTTTGCTGTGACCACTGATGCCAGCACTGAGGTCACCAATAATGATGGGCACGTTTTGTTTTGAGCAAACCAATAATGCCAATAGCTCTATTCGACTAGGTTTGTCAACATCCAGACATCGCATGTATATTGTTCCTCGCCAAATCAGATCCTCCCCAAGCAGATCCAAATTTGCCTGTGATCAAAAAAATTCCAAATCAACAGCTTCGCTCTGAAGCAATAATTATCGTTTCATTGGATATGCCAGAAACGACAGCAGACTTGAAATCTTCGATCAGTTTGTCATATGGATTTGTATTTGGTCACCTTCCGAGGTTCGCCACGTGGCCCACTCCTCATTTAAATATTAGCTAAGGCATCGGAACATCAACCAGGCACCGAAATATTGCATCACATTCCATAGTTGTATCCTGAGAGTAAAAGAAATTAATAATACAATATTTTACTTACGCATACGGATTATCACAATTGGACAATCGACGTGCCTCGTATTCATCGTCGATATCGTAAATTGCAGTTGTCGATGCTTTATCCTGATCGGCTAAAGCTCCACCGTTCCGGAGAACCACAATTTCGTCGGCACCTAAACTGTTCGGATCTTGGGGCTTGTAGGCACGATTATGCTTTTTTCGGTCCGTCGGAGACAAGCCTTCGATGTCATTCGGCTCCAGATTACCACTGTCGACTAATGTCTGCCATCGCATCGAGTTATACCCGATGAAAAGGGCACAAAGGCTAAGACATCCGACAAGGAAGAACAGCACAACAATAAGGAATGTTCTGAAATATGTCGTAACCACTGTTCTCCTCATATTGGATAAAATCTGGTTAATAGTAACCACGTAGGCAGATGTGCGCTCTTAAAAGTGCATGGCCAGACATCCTAAAGAAAAGCATACCACACGAGTCCTAACCTTACCGGAACACGAAGCAAAGAACAATTCAAGACCCTTAGAGATACAAAAAAATACACAATTCAACCAATACTTGGAGACCTTAGCAGCTGTCTGAAGTCTCAAGCTGAAGCCACCACTACCCAAACGTTCAGATGAGCGAAGCGTGAAATTTTCCACGCCTTTTACTCCGCTTAGTATCTCGACAGTGAGATTGAGGTTTCTCGTTACTTTCGCGGTGATGCAAAACAGAATAAGCGTGGCTAACCTATGCTCAGTGACTTGAGGAACCATACTGAGCTTTCTAAAACCCTTCGAGTCCCGGACACATTAACATCAGAAATTCCATAGTAGCAGTGGTAGCAGTAGTAACAGTAATAGGCGGTACCTGGTGCTTCCGGAGCGGTGGGGTCGGCCTGCTGCCTCCGCCATAGGGGTATTAGCCGGTTGCGCGCCGGGGAGGGATCAGGGGGATAAATTTTGAAATTACTGTGACTCAAAATTTTTGCTAATCAATGCCAAATTTTTGCCCAACTGTTGCTAAAATTCTCCCTTTTTCCTTCGGCGCGGAGGGTTGTGGCATAGCCTTGAGGGACGCAGGCTAACATAGCGCCGATGAAGGATAATCCCTATCTCCATATGAGGATGTATGCCGCTACACAAAGTATGACTGATCAAAAAATAGTTGAGCGTTTTAGCAACCTGCAACGCCTGCAACCGGCACAATATATGTCTTCATACCTCTGAGACGCTGCAGGATGCTCCAATGCTCAATTTTATCACTATACATTATATATAGTGATAAATCATAAACGTACGCAAGTAAAAATAAACCACAATTTTTAAGCTTCCATTAATATCGTCGAAAACAGCTACATACTCTCTGACAAAAAGCATATCCAGCATGATCCTGAAAAGTGACAGCAGAAATAAAATGTCGAGCAATGTCATAACGATCACAGTCCGAATATTTCCACCAATGTCTTGACGGGTTTGTAAGAATTTCATTATTTATGCGTCAAAATAAATAATTTGCGACAATTCAAGAGCCGTGTGAAGAGTTATATGTGACGGAAGACACATTAAACAGCTACACAGTGTATTTTTTGCATGCTAGAATGTATTATTTTTACAAAATTCCGCTGACTACATACAAAATACTATACATTCAAAGCATGATACATTATAATTACAGTGCAAAATAAACGTAAATTAAGAAAAAATCTCAGTGTGTGTATTACTGTTATTTCCATAAAAATATAAAGAAACTACATTAAAAGTATATACGGCTCAAAGCCAAAATCAACTGTATCACCATCGGAGAGAAAACCCCGGTATATTACCCGAGAAGTGTTCCAAAGCCAATCGAAAACGGAATAGCAAGCAACAGAAGGAACGCGGCAACACACCCGATCCAACCGGAGGTCGTCAGTGGTTTGCTAAAACATCAATTGAAAAATAATACAATTTCACGGCACATGGCATCAACATTTTTAAACGGTAAGGGTTACAACAGCACACTTATTATTAAAAATTAGTTATTTTACGTTGATAATAATGTATATTTTGTACAAAATAGCATTCGCAAACCCATGGGAAACAAAGCAAGAGTACTTTTTACTAAAGTAGTACCAAAATTAAAAAAAACCGAAGCAAATTATTAACTGAAAAGGTCATAAACAATAGAGTCAGACTCAAGATTGTTGATAAAATTAGGAGTTTTTCGATTAGCCCCCAGTTCAAAATTAGTCAAGTTTGAACATACAGTAATACCTTTCGTGCCATTCGACTCAGCTCCACGAGCTGGTTCAGAAAATATTTTTATCACAATTTTATTCGATCGTTTGGGTTTCCCATGGTACCAACACAAATTTGAAAAAGATTTCTCGATAAATGTGGAATTGAGCGGAGCGAAGCGTTTTTATTTTCGTCAGGGGGGAATCAGCACTCCTCAATAACTACTGGGCCGATTAAAAGAAAGTTTTAGTTGATAGGCCTAATATTCGACAGCTGCCAGACATGTAGTTTTTGTCAAAATTTGCTTTAGCTAATTAGTAATTATATAACTGATTAGTCAAGAGTATTAGCCTATTTTTAGCATTTTCAAGCAAAAATTATTTTTCAATGAATCATTAGTGTAAAGCTGCTATTTTGGTGCATATACTACATCTCGCCGTGCTGATTATGAATCCGGTGTTCATTACTATTTGATGAAGTTAAAACATCCTAATTAGTTAGTTAATTAGCTAAATACTAATTGAATTCTGAGTGAGTGAGTGAAACGAGCAAAGCGAAGAATTCTTACTAGCCCGGAGTGTGAAATGTGGCAGCGTCTGTTTTCTGGGTTTTTTGTGTGACATGCATAACTCAACTTCTGATAGGCAGATCAGATCGTGCGATACCTTATTCGAAAGCTTGAAATCTTTATTTGTGCCCTTTAGTTAGACGCAAAAACCGATTCCAACATCTTCCCCCTCAAAAGGGGTCCGACAGGGCCCAGACAAAATACGTTATGAGTCATATCTTAACAACCCCCGGTGTGATCTGGCCAGATTTAGGCTCATTTAGTTCAGAAAGTTTAGCTTTATAAAGATATGTAGATGCGGAGGTAACCTACGCTCCAGGCTTAGGTCAAAATGGGTTTTAAAATTGACCCTTGGGACCCCCGAAAACACTAAATTGGATCTCCTTAGCCGCTGGAGCGATTCGGCTAAGATTGGGCTCTTTTTGTTCAGAAAGCCAAGCTCTATATAGCTATATACACTGGGTTGCTATTGACCTCACCTGTCGAGCAGGATTAGGTTAAGATGGGTTGTAACTGGGCCCTTGAGACCCTGAAGACGCCAAACTGGCCATATGTCCTGATCCACTGGAGCGATTCGACTAAGACTGGGCTCATTTTGTTTAGAAAGCAAAGATATACAATAGGTATATATACGCTGCGTTGCTACTGACTGCTCCTGTCGAGCAGGGTTGGGTAAAGACGGTTTATACATAATACTTGGGACCACGAAAACACCAAATTGAACATATCTCTTCAAACACTGGAGCGATTCGGCTAAAACTAAGCTAGATTTGGTCAGAAAGCAAAGCTGCGTTGCTATTGATGTCACCTGTCGAGCAGGGTAGGGTTAAGATGGGTTTTAAATGGGCCCTTGGGACTCCCAAAACACCAAATTAGCCATATCTCCTCAACGACTAGATCGATTCAACAGCGCTTCGGCTCATTTCGTTCAGCGAACAAAGCTATATGTGGCGTTTAGCTACTTGAGTTGTTTTTGAGTCTTCCATTTTAACGAAATGTAAGTACTTTCCTAACTTTTATATGAACTCAGAATTCACTTTCTTGGCCATGAGACAAGTCCCTGGTTAATTATTAATTACATAATTTTTGAAAATTTCCAGAGTGCTCAGAAATGAAAAATAATTTGCTCGCGTGGGTTTTCTATGTCGCTAATCACCAATTTGACATTCCTGAATGTCTAAAACTTTGTCGTACATATATGCTAATGTTAATTAGCTAATTTATTAATTATTTTTATGCAAACTTTAAAATCACCTCAAAATTGCTAATTTTTATGATCGGGGGTTTTCGATGTCGCTGATCATGAACATGTGACTTCTAAGGCTCTGTGGTTTTATCATGGGTGCTAATTAGTTAATTAATTAGCTAACTAGTTTACATTACTAATTAGTTAATTTTTATTTAGCTAGCTTTTAGTATAGTCGATTTGACATCGATTGTCTACAACGTGATACTTATTATAAATTTGTTAAATACTTAGTTGAAATACATGTATATATACAAAAATAAGATACCGAATAATTTGTCTATTTCGCCGCTCACTTTTTTTAAATTATCACGTTTACATCACTGCAACCGCATTAACGGGCTAGGACCAAGGGTTGTAAAATTAGCGGAATCAGTAAGTTCACCGGTTATACCATTTATGTGAAATTCAAGCCTATGTTTGAACCGAATCCTAAGTTGTTAATCCAAGAAACAATTCAGTTGATTTTACCACCATTGGACTCAGCTCCTCAATCCCGTCCAAAAGATTCATAAATTATACCTTTATCGAGAAAAAAATTTTTCAAAAATTTGGATTGCCAATGGGACATTGCGAAAATCGGGAAAAAATTTTGTCATAAAACTGACCTATATGAATAATTTCAGAACTCAAGGGCTCTGCAGAGGTAGTGCCTCTCATAGTAGTGATGCGCAACATACAGCCTCTCCTATAATTGGTCCTCGCATCCCAGGGGAAATGGCAAGCTAGAAATTGACCTATGCCTCTGCCAGACTACCAAGACCGTCTCAGAACCTGCACGTGGTGGGCCTGCTACGCTAATCTGAGCGGATCTAGGAGAAGGAAACTCCGATAACAAACCATTGAACTGCCTTGTTTACGTCTCTAGTGAGTGAAAGGCTAGACCCACCCCGACAACCGTGGTTAGCGGCAGGAAAGCCATCCGGCTGTAAAACACCGTCAAAATAACCAATATGATGCAGAATTCACTATGCCAAACTCATGTTAGGGCGTCCCCTGTAAGCGACGCGCAGCGCGACCGCCGTGGTGCTGTGAAAAATGTGCACCGGCTACCGTATCAGGAGCTAATACGGCTAAAGAAGATAGCTCAGCGAACAACAAAGCGAACCGATGATAAGACGAGGCGACATACAGTGTTTGGCACGCTCAACGTCGGGACAATGACGGGAAAACGTAACGAGGTAGCAGATCTCATGGAAAGAAAAGGTGTCGAAGTGTTATGTGTGCAGGAGACCAAGTGGAGAGGCCAAAAAACAAATGAGTTAGAAAACGGGTACAAACTGTACTATGTAGGTGCTGATAGCCAGAGGAATGGTGTAGGAATTGTGCTGAGCCCGGACACGAAGTGGGACGTCTTAGAGGTGAATAGAGAATCGGAGAGAGATGTGGATCAAATACAGAGTAGATAAAGTTGTAGTGAACGTTATTCACGCATAGGCCCCACAAGTTATATACATGCAGCGACGAAGTGAAAGAAGAGTTTTGGGAGCTCCTCGGTTCAGTCATGCAAAAGGTGCCGGAAGCTAAGTCGCTGTGGATAGGAGCTGACCTAAACAGGCACATTGGCAAGGGAAACGTCGGAGGGTAATGGGGAAACGTGCGGTTGGTGCGAGGAACGAGGAATGTGACAGGATAAAGGAGTTCACCATTGCCAATAACATGGCAATCACCAATTCCTACTTTAAGAAGCGTGTGTCAAGGAAGATCACATTTACCAGTGGTGGTGTCAACACGCAAATAGACTACATCCTTTGCCGAAGGAGAGAGCTCAACACGGTCAAAGACTGCAAAGTCCTTCCGGGAGAAAACAGCATAAGGCCGTGTTGTGTGGATCTATTCTGCAAACCAAAGGTAAGGCGAAGCCAGTGATCGTTAAGAAAACATGCTGGTGGAAACTGAATGAAAGGGAGCTCAGGGAGAAGTTTGCTGCGAAGGTCGGATGAGGTGCGGTTGGAGGCCGCGAGAAGTGCGATCAGAAGCGCAGCGAAGGAGATTTTATGTCATACATCTGGGAAACCAGGGAAAAAACGAGACTTGGTGATGGAAGGAGGCCGTACACGAGGCGGTACGGTCAAAGAAGAAAATGAAGAAAGAGTGGTGCGATGAGACTATCAGAAATTACAAAAAGTCAAGCAAGACGCGTACAGCGACCTGTACAAAAAATTAGAGGATGGAGACGAACGCCTGAGGAGCGGGATCAGGATGGCAAAACAACGAAACAGAGATTCGAAGGATGTGTGCCAATCCAAACTGATAAAGGACAGCGACCACAAAGTGCTATCTGGAGAAGAGGAGGTAAGCGAGAGAGAGAGGTGGAGAACCTACTTTGAACAGTTCATGAACGTTGAAAATGAAAGGATTGAGCGAACTGTGCAGCGAAGGGTCGAAACACAAGTGCCAGTGATTGAAAGAGAAGAAGTGGTGAAGGCAACGAGGAAAATGAAGAACGGTAAAGCTGTTGGCCCGGACGACATCCCGGTGGAAGCATGGAGGGCATTGAGAGAGAGGCGTGGAGATACTTTTTTACTTTATATTTGCGCAAGTCATTGAAGCGGAACAGATGTCTTTATCGATCTTGAGAAAGCTACGACCGCGTGCCAAGGCAAGAGATACGGAACTGCCTGAGACTGAAAGGAGTGGAGGAGAAATATGTCCGGCTAATCCAAGACAGGAGACGAAAGTGAGGTGTGCAGCTGGTAGAACTGAGGACTTCCAAGTGGATGTAGGGCTGCACCAAGGGCCAGCGCTTAGCCCATTCCTGGTCGCCATTGTCATTGACTGTCTTACCGAAGGCATTCAGATGGAGGATTCATGGGATATGCTGTTCGCAGACGACGTTGTCCTTTCGAGAGACAAGTGGGGAAGTGGAACGTCGGCTCAAAATGTGGAGGGAGGCAATGCAGGAACGGGTCTTAGGGTGAGCAGGCATAAGAAGGAATACCTGTGCGTGGGCGATCGAGGAACTGCGGAGGAAGTGTACATGCAAGAAGAAAAGCTAAACCGTGTGGAAGAGTTAAAGTATCTTGGATCGACAATACAGAGCACAGGCAACACAGACAGCGAGACCGCACGAAGGATAAGAGCGGGTAGGATGGCGTGGAAGAATGTCGCTGGAGTCATGTACGATATAAGGGTATCAGTGAAGGTGAAAGGCAAAATGTACAGGACGATGGTGGGACCTGCCATGATGTACGGTACGGAGACTGTGGCAGTGACTAAAGCAGAGGAGAAGAAAATGGAGGTGGCAGAAATGAGGATGCTTAGATTTGCGATAGGGAAAACCCGTATAGACAGAGTAAGGAATGAAGAAGTGAAAAGAGCACTGCAAGTGATACCTAAGGCAGACAAAATACAATAAGGCCGGCTAAGGTGGCTGGGTCATGTTTTGAGAAGGGAGGAGAGGTACAGTGGGCCAGACGATACGGAGGCTGGAGGTGGGGCGAGGCGTCGAGGGGGCCGAAGCGGAGATGGAAAGACTGTGTCAGCGAAAACATAACCCTAATTCATGGTGCAATGACGGAAACTACGGACACACTCTATATCTACAACCACAACATTGAAGGAAAATTATGATTTAACAAGCCCAATTAGCATACAAGAGGGTCCCAGTCACGGAAAATGGACGCCTAAAACGCAAACATTGCTAAGTACTAGGAAATACCGAACACTTCCGGACCCACAAAGCTTAATTAACCCTTTTTAGAGATTAAATCATGCTTTTTGACTCAGCACAATAACCGGGGAAACGTTCTCAAAATTTTTGTTGGCGAAATTCCAAAAGCTTCAGCCGGAATGGCATAATGCTTCACTATTCTATTACATATTCCTAAAGAGACGGTGTTCAAAAAAAGTCAGTTCTACTTGGCAAAACACTGCTTAACAGTATACACTGCCGCATAACAAAACAGATAAAAATAAAGATTCGATTATCAAAGCTGGATGCGTAAAACTTAAAGCTGCTCTGAACTAAAAATTATCGTCTCAACTTTTGATATTGAACTAGATCCGATACAAAATTGAAGCTAACGAATAATGTATATACCTATATTTCGAAAGCCAGTTCTGAATATTAATTGGGGATATGATAAACGTCTATAAGCAATTCAATCCACACCGAAAGTCATAACCTAAGCATGACAAGATTTCAACCTTCCACACAAACTACCGTACGACAATTGGCTTGTGTTGCGTCGGCTTGCGTATCATATCAAGTTTCCCCTCCAATAATATTACAGTACTCGCCAGAAATACATAAGTGCTGTTCGTTCGACAAATTCAAAAATTTGTTCCAGACGTGTTCGAAATTTTGGCGCAATTTTTTAAACTTATTCGAATTTTGGTCGAAAAGTGTTCGAGAATAAATAAAATAAATTTTGTTCGATGTTTGTTTGTTCGAAGTGTGACTCTTATTCCTGGCGAGTACTTTATAATGTCTTGCGTCTCTAAGCCAATGGCTAAGTCTAAGTGCAAATCTAATACGAGTCTAAGCCTGGGGCCACAATTCCACTTTGGACCGTTGTCCTTTGGTACCCAAAAAAGTTTCCCGACAATTATTTTCTTCGATGAGGCTAGACAGAGCTTAGTCTTATTTAAGGTAAATCGGAATTGACGGATATAAACAACACCCTGCTAAAAGTGCAGTAAACATTTCTAGTTTAGACACCTACCTGAACTTTACACATTTGGGATAAATCTCGACCAAGCGCGGATGAAACGCGAGCCAATCGTAGATTTCGGGCACGTCGATACATCCGATGATACCGCTGCGGCGAGCAAAGATACCGGTATTGCCGCCACCGGCACTCATTGACTACTTGTCGGTTGAAATCAAATGAAATTTTTTGGGTAAAACAAACAACCGTTTCAGGACGCTTTTTACTAAGTTTAGAGGAAAATAATAGTTAATTTATAATTAAACCATATCAATGAAAAATATGTTATAATAAAAATAACACGAAAAATACTAAAAATACACAAGTTAAGAAATTAAATTATGGGGCGTAAAAATTTTTTTGGAATTCTTTAAAGTGTAACATATTATAGCAATATAATTCTACTAAAGACCTACAGAAAAACATGGTACATTACTACACGCATCGCTGAAGGCATTTGGGTTTAGCGTCACTGTTCATTATACGATAGCCAGGACAAAGCATGTCAGATCGCAACTGGTTTAATGGAAGCTGGTTTAATTGCACAATCACGAAGTAGTGTTATCTTAAACCAAATTGCACTGTAAAATTTCATAAAAGCAATATTTGTGAAAAATTTTAGGCCGGAAAATGTTTTACACCTTATTTCGAAACAACCAGATCTTGAACTGAAGTGAACAGTAACCGGTTGTCGAAAATATGACAAGAAGAATCCTGTGCGTTTTAGAACCAAATATTCCAAAACCATAAATAACAACATAAAAAAACAAATCACAAAAAGCAAACATAAAACGTGTTTACCCATTTACCCATTATGTGCCCATTTACTAAAATGTGTCATCTTGGACCACCAGATATATTTTTTTAAATTCAAACAACTATTCTACGAAATATCAAGGAATACAATTGTTTGAATTTTAGAAGTATACCCATTTACTAAAATGTGTCATCTTGGACCACCAGATATATTTTTTAAATTCAAAGAACTATTCTACGAAATATCAAGGAATACAATTGGTTGAATTTTAGAAGTATACCCATTTACTAAAATGTGTCATCTTGGACCACCAGATATATTTTTTTTAAATTCAAACAACTATTCTACGAAATATCAAGGAATACAATTGTTTGAATTTTAGAAGTATACCCATTTACTAAAATGTGTCATCTTGGACCACCAGATATATTTTTTTTAAATTCAAACAACTATTCTACGAAATATCAAGGAATACAATTGTTTGAATTTTAGAAGTATACCCATTTACTAAAATGTGTCATCTTGGACCACCAGATATATTTTTTTAAATTCAAACAACTATTCTACGAAATATCAAGGAATACAATTGTTTGAATTTTAGAAGTATACCCATTTACTAAAATGTGTCATCTTGGACCACCAGATATATTTTTTTAAATTCAAACAACTATTCTACGAAATATCAAGGAATACAATTGTTTGAATTTTAGAAGTATACCCATTTACTAAAATGTGTCATCTTGGACCACCAGATATATTTTTTTAAATTCAAACAACTATTCTACGAAATATCAAGGAATACAATTGTTTGAATTTTAGAAGTATACCCATTTACTAAAATGTGTCATCTTGGACCACCAGATATATTTTTTTTAAATTCAAACAACTATTCTACGAAATATCAAGGAATACAATTGTTTGAATTTTAGAAGTATACCCATTTACTAAAATGTGTCATCTTGGACCACCAGATATATTTTTTTTAAATTCAAACAACTATTCTACGAAATATCAAGGAATACAATTGTTTGAATTTTAGAAGTATACCCATTTACTAAAATGTGTCATCTTGGACCACCAGATATATTTTTTTAAATTCAAACAACTATTCTACGAAATATCAAGGAATACAATTGTTTGAATTTTAGAAGTATACCCATTTACTAAAATGTGTCATCTTGGACCACCAGATATATTTTTTTAAATTCAAACAACTATTCTACGAAATATCAAGGAATACAATTGTTTGAATTTTAGAAGTATACCCATTTACTAAAATGTGTCATCTTGGACCACCAGATATATTTTTTTAAATTCAAACAACTATTCTACGAAATATCAAGGAATACAATTGTTTGAATTTTAGAAGTATACCCATTTACTAAAATGTGTCATCTTGGACCACCAGATATATTTTTTTTAAATTCAAACAACTATTCTACGAAATATCAAGGAATACAATTGTTTGAATTTTAGAAGTATACCCATTTATACCCATTGTGAGCGGAGCTTGGGCTGTGGCATTACGAATGTACTCAGTTTTATGTTCTTCAAATAACTACATTGCATAGGGCTTCATCATTGGTAAAAATATTATATTTGAATTCTTCGACCCAAAAAACCCTATAATGGTTTGATCGAAACGATTCTATTTCAAGAAATAACACAAATATGGCAAAATTCTCTATTTTAGCTGCATAAGCTTAACTAATTAGCTAATTACTAATTAACCACTCAAAATTTTTAATGCCAAATATCAGGTGCACACTCTGACATGATAGGCTTTCAAACAAAAAAAGTTTTTTAAAATCCGTTCATTGGTTCTTGAGATCCGTCGGACCGAACGAACGAACGGACGGACATTGACCTTTTTACTCCCAGACAGAAAATAAAAACGCTTCGATCGGCTTCGCCGAGCTGCGCTCAATAAAAACTTAATCTATTTTATATACCATTCGAACCGCATTGACGACCTGGTCGATTACGTTGATTAAATCAATGTAATAATTGGTTTACGGGTTAACGACTTAGGCTTAGACAAAAGCTTAGGCTGAGCATAAATGGTGTTGGGCACCGGCCGTCGGCAAACTTTTCCGCGCTCCGGTAAAACGGCAGGTCTACTTAGCCGAAGGCCAGGGCAAAACTAGGCCGACCCGCCACCGACTTTTACGGCCGGTGCCTCACACTACCTAAACCCATTAAAACCCTTGAAAATGCCTGAGATATTCGTGCTGGTCTCTATACAATCAAAGCATGGTATTCTGCATACCGAAAAGAAACTCTGCATTGATTTTTCGAAATGTACCAAAATACTGAAGACAGACTATAATATGGAAATGGGATTCATTAACCCTGACTAAACCCAACAAAAACGCATGAAAAGTTTGTGCTGAACTATAGATAACTAAAACATCGTATTTAGCCTATCGAAAAAGTTATATAGTAGTCAGCAAAGTTGTAGATCCCCATGAGCTGCTTCTTATTTCTCTATTTCTTTTTCAATGCGAAGCCTGGGTTGCGAAAGACTTGTACCCTTACGGCCAAATTTGGCAATGAACCCTTAAAATGCGTTTTTTTCGCATTTTGATTTCCAAAGATGGGGCCGCAGCTGCTACCGTTCAACTAAAGATCATATCATCAGCACTTTTGCGGAACATGTAAACTTTATGGGCCGGATGTTATAACGTTAGAAAAAGAACATCTTAGAGCGGGGGGTTCGGGAGCCCAACGACATAGATTTAGTAGGTATATGGGTCATATAGGGACTTCAGCTTTAGGTAAGACTAAGGCTTAATATCTAGAACGGCATGACATGCATTATACTTCGGCCCTTAAAGTTGACATGAGCCACTTTTGCGATGGAACAAAAAAATTTTTCGAAATCCGTTCATCCGAAAATTAGTTATGAATGACTGCGACAGACAAAAAATCCTCACGATTTTCCTATGGGTCCTTCAGGGGAAGCTCCGCTCGCTCCGTTTCAATAATCAACCTCGAGCTATTATAACTGAATGAGTATTCGGTTTTGACACAATATTGGTAGTTTCTGCTCTGTCATTAATTTGCTAAAGTTTTATCTGCTTGATATATATTAGGCTTGCAATTACGTTAGCTCAGGTGACCCACACTGCGAAATACTTTAAAAGCCAGCATTTTAGCGTTTAGTTTAAAAAACAACAAATTCGATTTGATTTCTTGTTAAGCCATAGTTGTTGTAACAAAACTGTGCATTAGTGCAGTAATTAAGAAATAGATAACCTATGCTACGGCTCAAAAATTACATCTTTTACTCCTAACATAGCGCACCTTTTACTCTAAAGCAGTGTCTATCGCAATCTCTTGATCAGTCCAAGGTGACGATTGCAAGTAGGAAAAACATGCCGATGCTTTGAGTTGTGGAACTAGGCGGTGATACATACGTTCTGCACAATTCATATCCGGCATAAACTAGGTATATCCAACAGAAATACACGAAATCTTTCATCTAACGATGCATTTACTAGGGAAAAATCGTGAAAATTTCTTTTTGTCTGTTGCTGTCATTATAACTACATAATCTTCGGATGGATTGATCCCGACTAAATGTTGTGTTCGATAGCAAAATTAATGACGATGCAAACGTGGGCTTTAGCATTTTCAATGGATGCAGAGTTCACGAGTTTTAGCGTGGTATATATATACATCAAACACAGCATTTTGCAGGTTAATCATGAATTTAGAAATCAAACCACGTCGCTCCGTTCCACCCTCGCTTACCAGATAATAGTTGATTTTGATAGCATCTACAAGCTGTCTACTAATATTCCCCTGGCATTGTCCACAATACTGCTCCTATTTAGCTCAATTATGTTTCAGTTACGTGACGGACGAAGAGACCACATCTCCGTGTTCAGATATGGCTGCAAATTACCGAGCTAAACATTTTCGAGATCAAAATTGGTCAAAACATGCTGTTATTGCCCGAATTTTTGGAATACCCCAACTTTTTTAAGGCGCAAATGTCAATCATTGATATCCAATTGAGCTATCAGTTTGCTGCCCACACCCATGGATTTGTTGGGCCCGACGATATATAGCAGCTAAACTAGCAGTTTCACCAAAAGACTTGACTACGCGATACGAGGCGTATACATTGTTACCGCACAACAGCGATAAGCACAAATCCTTGCTTGCGGGAATCATCTAAGCACAGCTCTCTGAAACTAATTCCCGTACCCAGGAAATCCAGTCTGACATGTCATATTGCCAGACCCGTTTAGTTTAACGTAGATTCCTTTTTCCTTATGTTTGCACCAGCAAAATAACGTATGGGACACAGATATATTGACGTTGCACGATGACCAAAAAATTGTGGATCCAAGCGATGGAAATGCACGATAACGTCAGTGATAGTCCACGCGCCTATAACAATGACAGAAAAAAAATTATCAGTCTCCAGTTCGTGATCTCGGGAAAATGAAACCCAGGATTATGGCAGCCGTACCACACAACTAGCGTTACAGCGGACCCATGCAATCCCAAGGACTCATCTATATGTTCAGCTGACCTCATACCGACATCTAGCTCCTTAGGAATAGAAGGAGTACATTCCAGTAAGAACAAATCTTTGGAGTGGGAAATGCCCCCCAAAGGGAAAACTTTCTCCCGAATTTAATTTTTGACATTAACCATAGCATTCCTAGGGTGGCATGTAAATAGAGCAAACGACTATAAATCATATTCAGTCAAAAAACCAAATGTCCAATCTTCTAGCTCCACAATTTTAGCAAACAAGACGTAACCACAACGAACCTAAAATAACCGAAAATATATATTAGCATTTTCATATCAGGAACAAAAAATACGAAGCTGTATAACAAATAGAATTTCTATAAAACCGACAGAATACCACGCATCAAACCAAATATATGGCCAGACTTGTCTTCATTGAAACCCCCGACTGTTACGAATACCGTTTATCGCTCGCTGATGTAACCATTGCATTTTAAACAATGAAGATATAAGTTTATTTGTCACCAACAAAATATTTAATAATTAAATATATAGGAACAATTTACGGCACCTGTCAATGCGACAATCACCGAGCGACTCACTAGAAATTTCGAGTTCATATATACTATTAACTATAGTTTAGAGCCAATAATTGCTTTCGAACGAGCCGTGAGAATTTAGAATGAATATATACTGCAAGCTATTCGCGATTATTTATATATTACATAGCTAGCCTTCACGTATTGAAGTTTCCTTTTCTTTCTTTTTTGGTAATAGCAAAGCCCAATTTTTAATGTACATCGTTGGGCACTCGCCGACTGAGCACTTAGTATTATATTATTTTCGAAATGCAAAATAAACATCAGCGTTATTTCCGTCTAGCGGCAAAGAACGACAAAATTTGTCCGTCTCTGGGGATCATCACCTGATGAATGGATTTTCACAAATTGTATCATTTGATCACAACTTCAGTCTATTATTTGTGATCTTTCATTAGAGGATAAACGTCTTTCAAGTCAAAATGAACCCCAAAGGGGTCAGCTCTCATATTTTTTTAAATTTGGCAATCAGGGAATCTATTTTTCGCGACCTATATATCCAAATAGAGGCTTCTCAGCGAAAAAACGCAGAATGGTATTATCGATGGATGTAACTGTTATTTTTTGTCAGAGCATTGAAGCAATGAACCGAAGTTTAAGAAATACCGTAAAAAAGGGTTTACAAACAAGTTGCTCGTTGGCTGTGAAGTATGGGATTACATGGAAATTTAAAACGTTAAACAAAATGGTTTAATTGATTTAAGACCATATTGGTTTTTTTATTAACCCTCTTAAACGGTACCAGAGCACGAAATATATATATACTCAAATTTCACCACTTTTTCAGTATAGATATATGGTAAATGGAACGTGTCTATAGGCTTTCAGGGTTGCCAAACACGATGAAAGCAATGTATTTGCGTGGTATATTATATAGGGCAAGTTTTAGGGACCCTACTACGTAAAAGTCAATCTTTAGATAATAACTTTACTTAAAATTTGTGATTTATATGTTTCAAAAGTTTTGGTTTTGTTGGTCATAGGAAGAAATAAAATTACCGTACTGTTCTAACTGAAGTATTGCCGCCGTATAATTGATATCATGCTACTTTAACCCGTCTTTGGGAAGTGAATTCGGAACGACAAAATGGTCAGTAAGTGCAGAGTAGCCACATTCGCTCCGTTTACCCTCGCTTCGCGAGTTGCTATTATATATAAGTTGTAACAGTGTCCAACACAAATCATAGCTACACTCGTACTAGAACCTGTGGAATGCGTTATCAGGAAGTCCCATATAAAACAAATCTCAGATTATCAATAAATAATTACAGTTATCACTATATTGGAATCAGCATGTTGCATCAAGCAATGGCGTTTGGCCTAATGCAACTTTTAAGGGGCGGAAGCGAAATACAGACTGTACCGTCCTTAACAAGCCAAGCTTAAATAATATAACATCCGCCCACATAGGTGACATCAACTCAGGTTCAAATACAGATGACTTTAAGTCGGTGCAATAATTGTACATACATTATAATATTCGTCAAGACCTATGTTGTATCTGTTTTTGGTATGACCGAACGGCCTACACTAGTATCTCTCCGATCCAAAACGCAACCAAATATATCGGGCAAAATAACACAAACCCACAATCCCAATAAACCAAATCTCAATCAGGCCGCCTCACATGAATTCTTGTAGCCGAGCTATAGATTGAAACCAAGGCGTTGACTATGATCCAAAAAAGCGAAAAAGTGTTTGAATTTTCCAATGAAGCAACTTCCATTCCATCAGACCATGCGGATAGACAGACTGTAGAACACATAGTTCGACTAAAACATGGCCAGCAACGCAAAGACGCCGTAAAGCAACGAGCACGGATATGCGACAAGGAATTGCTGATGATCCATTTCGAGTGCGGTGACAAACAATTTGGACGCTGACAAACTGCACCAAAACACGGCAGCTACTGCGATGCCATAGCCAAAGCCGCCCCTGAAGACAACGAATAGAACTTACATAGCTTTCGACTGCAGCGTGTCATGATTAATAATTCGGTACACACAAAGAGGGGCGTAGTCGGGGGGGGGATTCCCCCTCCCGGAAATTTTTTTACCTTAAAAATTACCAATGGTCCCCCTTTGTAAAAAAATTTTCTCAGCTGGACTGCACTTTTCCTGTCGGAGTAGCCTGCAAATTGCTTTTTTCACTTTAAAAAATCTAAAATTCGACCCTACGGGGCAAAAACACACCGGCCGGGAGGAACGAAGCGACATAAGATCTCGGCCCTGAGTCAGACCACCCCCAAAACTTTTTTCTAGCTAAGCCCATGCACACAAAATTGGGGTCACAGCTGTCACATCGGGGTCACAACTGTCACATCGGGGTCACAACGAACATGATGTATGTACATACAGGACTATGTACTAACCAGAAATGAGTGCCGCCTTTCAAGCGAGTGAACACCGAGTGATATATTTCGAGAAGCCAGCAAAGAAGTTTTAATTCATGTGATTACGAAAAAATATTTAAATAAAAATCAATAGCATATTATCAGCGCCAAATTTCGCTGGTTGGCACCCCACTGACCGCCACCACATGTCGAGTTTGCTCATTCTTTGAATTTTTGGCTCATTCACACTCAACGTATTAAACTAGATGCGTAGCACACACTGTTGGTTTTTACAATTTTGGGGTCTTATGTTCAACTTGAAGCCTGTTATATTGTTATCTATGCTCCTATAGTAAAGATGGAATTCGGGTTATTTTCCAGCCCGGCCGACAACCGCGCCAGCCCGACCAAACTTTGTTTCTTTTTCTAAATCACATAATATATATTCTACAAAATGTACGGCACACATGGTTCAATGGAAGTCTACATAGGTTGTTTTATCGCACCGCCTATTTTTCTGCTGGTACTAATAAAATTTAATGTTACTAATAGCTCAAAAAGATTTTTGTAAATATACTAATGCGGAATGCGACTTTGTGAATATCTAATTACGATTATATGTTCAGTAGTTTTATTTATTGAACTGATTCAGGTTGAATTTGGCAAACTTGCAGAACCTTCCGTGCCTATTAAACGCTACAATACAAAGATATATAGAATATATAGAACGCAGCTACATTGATGGGCAGCAGTCATGTGACAACGTATGTTTCTCCGGAAACCCAATGGTGCAAGCGAAGCATCTAGTTACCGTTGGGTTTACCCTAGGTAACACCAAACTAATTCGTTCCTTGGCCGGGTTTTAAAGTGGTAATGATAGTTGTTGATTATCACTGTACAGAAAATACTTATTAAACGTAGGCCAACGGTCTCAGCGAAAAATCTAGTTTTTCCGTAATCTTCATTATTGACTATTTTTGGGTCATCGGACACTTATCCCACTCGCTATGTCGAAAATTTTTGCTTTATAATCCAACCAGAAATTAATAACATGGAATACAGATAGTTGTGTAACAGCGCACCCTATTTCGGAAAATGGGCATAGCCGCAGCTAGCCTACGGTAGGTAAAGAAACAAGGTAAAAGGTAGTATATGTACACAAATTAGCGGACTATAACAATATCTACACATACATACATGGGTACATTTGTACATTTTATTTTATTGTGCTTCAAATGGTAAGGTCTGCTAAGCATATGTTATCCGTTGCGCTGAGAATTACAAACTTTACTAATAGCGCTGCGCTTCTGACTTTGAGCATCATATTTTCTTGTCATGTGGCCCAACCCAACCCGCGGCGGCGCACCTTAACCCGACCCGACTTCCACCTTTATTTTGTAGTTCTGCCCGTTATGTGAACTTACATAGTCTCTGCTTTGGCATATACATTCATCCTTTATAACTTCACATCAATAGAATAAAGGACATAAAAAGAACAATCACATTTTCTTAGTACCATGTCAGTACCATAATGATTTTATATCTTAAGAGCACCATTTATTTGTTTGGAACAAAAATGACTCCAAATTGAAAATTCTGATGCCGGTGGGAGTTGAACACGTACCTTCAGGACGGGAAAGATGAGACAGCGCGATAGACCACTCGGCCACTTTTTAACAACCGTGTCCTGTATTACATTGTGGGTCATTTTGTGGTGCGAATTTCCCAAGGACATCTGAATCGCTGCAGATATTATAGTGTTTAATACACTAGAGCGGGTAGAAAGTAATTAACAGTAATTAACCGGATGAATGTGGCGGAAATAAAACATACAATTATATCCTAGCCCATGCGTTTTTCTTGTTTGTTCAACCACTTAAAAATGAAGATTGCTACAGTTGCTTTTAGTTGGTTGTTTAGTTTACTCACAGGAGAGTACTCGTCACAAATGACAGTTTGCCTTACGACTGTGCGAGCAGCGGGCGAATAAAAACAAACTATTACATTTAGAAATAAAATTTCATTTTTCTACGAGCAAATTTCGAGCGAGCAGCGGTCAATGTGACAAGTATGTACTGTACGTAGCAGCAGAGGAACAATTGACGGTTGCTATTACCCAGGGTGACCCCACCAGTAATAATTTTCTTAGGTTCAATAAATCGAAGATGTGGTTCCTGTAATTTGTATTCTACTATGTAACGTCGTAACACGGTGGTTAGTTTTGAAATTTTTGTCAAACAATGGTTGTCATATACATTTTGTTTGCGACTAAAATAATTTCGGACCAGTGTTTTGGGGTCAATTCGCACTTAATCCACTTTAGAAAAGTGCTTTTAGCAATAATCCAGACCTTCAAATCATCGCTGAATAGTCTAATAGTTTAAACCTTTGTTTTTAAATGGCTAGGATAAATATAGCAAATTTAATCAAATCCTCGTTCATTTAATTTATAATATTATATTCCCAAAAAGCCAATAAAGGCTCAAACTGAAGCTTTTCGGTTTTTGGCAACAATATCATGTTTGTCAAAAGCTATTGTCACAAAACAGTGAGACTATAAGAGCAATCTGAGAAGTTAACTTCTTATCTCAGAACCAGATTTGCCGAACAAGTTGGTGCATTGTTAATGTTAGTCTAGATTTCGTACAGTTGATCGCTAGTACAATACAATTGCAAAATTTCTGAAATTTATCGCTGACAATAATTCCAACATTGCAGTACCTGGTTCCTCCTGACTATATATTTTTTAAAAGTTTTGTTGTGTAGCTAAAAACTGTACCAGAAATTTTATGCGCGCAACCTCCTTCATCAACCCGAAAATCCACAAATAATTATGGTGAATAAAGTGTGCCCGACTAAGTTTTAGATTCGAACTACGTTGGTGCCACAGTGTATTTTTGGTACAACACCTAGGCACGTTTGGGACATTCGATAAGCTTATGGCAATAGGCGAGTGGAAAGGCAACCAATTCTACCACATCCACGCTGCATCATGTCATTTTTGATCCTGAAACACGACAGTTTGGACTTCCCCATGTAAGTACAGACACGGCCAGAAATAAGTTCAAAATAATCGATCGATTTCGGTTTCGTTCGATTTCGATCATTTTCGATTTTTGCGCAATTAGATGGATTTCAAAATTTTAAAATTTCGATTTTTTTCGATTAAACGAAATTTCGATCGATTGCGATTAAACGAATTTTCGATCGCACTTATTTCTGGCCGCGACTGTAGCTGAACTTTATATTGTCGTAACGTTCGGACTGGCTATTATGCTAAATAGGAGTTTGTACAAACCACTATATTGTTAGTTACCAAAAATATCAAAATGTGTTAAATGTGTTAGGTGTCAAATTGTGAACTGCAGTAGTCACTCAAGCAATATTAGATTGACATTCCGACCTGATACTACAACACCTGACAATACAACAACAACGGTCATAGAGTTGCACCTCTAGTTCTGCGCAAAATAAATCACATTAAAATTAAAACTTTTATATATAAAACTTCTTAGTAAGATTCGGGTGAATACGCAAGAAAAATATTAGTCGGGTAAAAAAACTAACTTGAGGGTGAGAAAACTAGCTATGAGTGACAGCAGCGCCATTGGCAAAAGACAATATCCAAGAACGCTGATCGTACACGAAGCACTAATTCCGTCAGTGGACATCAAATTCAGCAACGCATACGTACAAACGCATCCAAGGACCCCGATTCCGTAGATGTAACCGAAATGGATTTTGCCGTTCTAAAATATAAAAAGGAAGCATAAAACAACATCAAATAAATTGCACGAAAAATCGCCATAAGAAGGCTGAGCCTACTTAGTGGCAAACACTGGCATTCCTTCGTCCTGAAACGAAGTTTCTTCTTTTAATACGAGCCCTCCACAGCGTTGTTGCGAATGGCATGGGTACCCTGGAGCCGCAAGAACGGACAAGCGGCTTGAACCAGTCCCTTCTGGAAAAAATTGAATAGTTACTACTCGGAAAATTAAATACACCTGCAACTGGAATAAATTACTGTTAACTGACTGTCTAACGAGCTAAACATTCAGCCCCGGCCAAAAATAAGCGCAATCGAAGTCGACCGAATCGAAATCGCAATCGATCGAAATTTCAATATTTAATTGTACCACAATCAAAAACGATCGAAATTTCGATTAAATGACTATTATGTCGTAGTTATTTTGCCAATTTGCGGCAAGAATTGTGAAATACTATTTTTCAACGCATATCAAGAATAACCAAGTTTGGATGATCCTAGAAACGCAAGAAAATTTCCAGCAGGTCACAAAAAATCAATAGCGCTTGCATATTTTAGAAATACTCAATCAAATGATGAATAATCAAATAGTCCTGTAAAAACAATTATTAAAACAAATTGAGAATAATGCAGTCAGGAACAGATTTTTTCTCAACTGCAGAATGAATATTCACAACTGTTTTCTTAAAACAAGTAAGTAAAACATACACAAAACCATTATTGTTCTGCTTGTACTATAAACTACAAAAAACTAAGGCAGTTTCTTATAAAAATAAAAAAACGTCAATGAATTACACAGTTTTAAACACGAATCAGGCAAACAATAATTGAATATAAATAACTAACTACACAAGTTCAATAATTCAAAGTTACAAATACAACAAAAACATAATCCTTACCAACATCAGAGCGGCTCCGAACAAAAGGCAAAACACTAGCGGCCCGGCAAGGTCGTTGTCTTGAATTGCTGACACGTCCGGCGACGCGAACGGATTGAGAACGGCAAATGTCTATAAAACAAAAACTAGACAGGATTACAGTACGCACCAGAAATGACTGTCGCATTTCGAGCGAGTGGCTTGGTCGAGATTTCGAAACTTTGGAACAAATTTATTTCGAGCTAGCGGAAGTCATTTTTGGCGGGTGCTGTAATTTAAATTTAGACAGAAAACAATATTTCATAGATTGAAAATTGGCCAAAAAATATTAGTCGGGTTTTGAACTTGGTAAGTCAACGTGGAAAAATTGTGCTTTTATTACGCTATAAAATAATTATTTTAGCATTATACATTTTACGTCATTCTAATTACGTCCAAATTGAAAATAGCGAAAACAATAATCGAAAAACAGTAGACTAATAATATATTATCAATGTTTGTATATGTATGTTCACATTCGTAACTAACTTACTGAAAAACAGATGTACTCGTTTTCAGCGAACTCAAGGTCAACTGGCTAACTCCGGTTTCAACCCGAAAACCTGGCACACCCGAAGGAAATTTGAAAGCCGGCTGCTCCTCAAAACCATGCGCTTGCATTTGCAGTATATATTTGATCCGCCAAAATACCAATCAAATCAACAACGCTTGAATATCAACAACATACCTTATGTCGAATGTGAGCGAAATTGATTCCCAGCTCTGAAACAAATATTACAAAATGATACTAAAATTTTGTAGAAGACTATGACAGTCGGTCATACTGATGTACCATCATCAGACTAGTATCCCGCATGCGGTGGTGAAACATAGCAAGCGCGTTTTCATTTTGTGAAATCGCCGGCAACATGCTGTGTTTGATGTATATATCACCCCAAAACTTTTGGAACCCTGAACCCTTTGAATAGCCTAAAACGTCGTCGATCGTATACCCATCGAAAACAACTAAAAATGCATTAGTATTCGTCCTGGTCTCTAGACAACTAAACCGCTGTATTCGGCATACCGAAAACCCTGAGTATAAGAAACCACTCTTGGCACCGTGTACTAACCAAACTACAGAAGAGTAACTATATTCTGGAAATCGGGTTCGTTAATCCACAAGCCATTAAAAACTCTGAAAAGGTATGAAATATGCGCGGTAGTCTTTAGATAAACAAATCATCGCATTCAGTATACCGAAAAATATATGACACCATTCTTGTTGCCCTGCACGCAATGTATAACCAAACTACTGAAGACAGACTGCATTTTAGAAATAGGGTTCACTGACACTGAAACCGTGACACCCATAAAACGATATAATATAGTCAAGTTGGGTCTAGAAAACAAAATCATTGATGTAACGTGCTTGATAACCTAATAGATGCTCGTGGTCAGCTAAAAATACGCAATAACATGCCGAAATTTGAAAAATCTATATCTCTGGCACAGGGTCGCCGAACCAAATTCGGGCATAGAGATTAATCCCACAAAAAAGTGTTATTAAGCGAAGTTGTAGATTTCGATGAGCTGATTCTTTTTTCGTGGTCTCCGTTTTTGATACGAAGTCTGTGCCGCGAAATATGGGCTAACAAACCTCGCAAACCAGTTTTGCCATTTTGAGGCCGGAACTGTTCGCGTTCAACTAAAAGGCACATCATTATCACTTTTGATATCGAGCAAAAAATTTATCCAAATCCAGTTACCTAAGAAGAGTTCTGACTGATAGAAACACACAAAAAGAAATATTCACAACTTTTGTTCGTAGCGCCCTCAGTGGAAACTCCGTTCGCTCTGTTTCAATAACGCATAGTACATCAGTATGACGTACTGTCATACTCTTCTACAAAATTTTTCTAATGAACTCTTGTTGACACTTAGCGAGCGTAGCGAGTGGTAAGTTTCCTCAAATACCGGTCAACTATTACATATATTCGTTTTCGGTCTGTCAAGCGTAACACATTCGGTTGACACATTTGCACAGTTTTTCAACCGACGCGTGATAGAATCTAAATGTGAAACTAGCCTCGTTCTTGCGCGCTTTTAATGATTTACTGCCCAAATTCTCGCAAAACCGAAATTGATTGGAAAATTTTGATGCAGACACTGTGACTGAAAGCAACAACACTACGAAATACCAATTTCTTCAGAACTATTCCCGAACGATGACCCAACGTTTAAGAAATACACCGTCGCAAAAGTAAGACTGAAAATGTTGACTGAATCTTGCGCTTCTTGGGCTAAGTTAGAGGCTTATAAAAGTATTTAAACCATTCAGCACATGAAACGTTATCCGTGTGCATATCTTCCGGTAATAAAAATTAACATTTTTATTTTTCAACCTATTTGTACGCAGAGGCCTAAAATGGGAACGATATAAGCATTCGGGGCTCCTGAAAGCAGCACACGCTACTATATGTGCGGCGATGACACGGGTGGCCATTTATACTAGTAACTCTATCGAGATTACGCAAGGTGACGCATATGTACACCTACGCCTTTTGCATGCGCAGCCAATCAGCTGTCGATAGCATACGTAGATGAAGTTAAGATAAAAAACGTTGCTTCCGTGAAGGGTACTAAAATGGGGCAAAAACCAACATTTTGTCCCCTTACCACGGAACCACACACTAAATCAAAAACGCTCTGCGATGTACGCCGGTTCGAAATAGCCTAATATCATGAAAATCGGTTAAGTCGATCCCGAGTTATGGCCCATCACGCACACATACAGACGGAATTTAAAAGATTTCACCCCTGCAACACACAATCTCCACTACGTTCCGACAACCATCGTCTGCCTCATCAGAGAACGGGCTTTTAGACTGCTAATTAGATGACTCGGCCGGAACCGACAGCAGCAACGCCCGAGTTGGTCAAGCAGAAACATAGATGATGTGCTAAAAAATTTTGATCTCGATTATCCCTCAACTACCGCAGAAATTGAGACATGTGCGCTTTCAATGCGAGATGTTCCTAATATTAATCTGTTTTATCCAGTCAAATCATCGGAGTAACGGATAACCAACCTACCTTCAAGCAACGGCGGTTCGTCCGCGTACGGATCGCTTGGATCCACGTCTTTGTTAAACGCAACGTCGTCATAAACACCGCTTCCCGTGCTCGGCGCATACGGCATGAACATCCCGCCGCCGTACGCTTGTGATGCCGCACCTCCCGTGTTCGTGGCGTTAAACTGTGTTGGCTGTCCTCCGTATGGGCTACTGGCCGAACTAGATGCGGCCAACGGATGCGACGCGCCATGACTGGCTGAGCTGAAATAGGAAAGCAAGCAATGACAGAAAAAACACATACACTCAAGACAATGTAGAAACGCTATCATTACTTGTTTTAGTTTCAATCTAAAAACCATCAAAAAACCAAAAGCGTTTACATATTAATATGCCCTGTTGCCTTTTGATTTGCGCGGGAGTGCTGGACTTACCCAATACTTGTTGTCGCCGCGGTTCATAAAAAGATACTCTGCGACTCATGCTACCACCTCATTATTTCGGTGCCTTCCTTTCGAAAACCCGCTCTGCCTCACCCCGCAAACTTGATGGCTCCCACGAATACGCCACACCCAGTTGGCCCCTGCCCGTTTTGCACACACGCAACTGTAACCTCGAGGCACCGTGGCTTCGGTCGCTCCGCTCAGATAATTATATAACGTTGAAATGATGCATTCTGGTATGTGTGGTAGCAGACTAGACACTTCTGCGTTTGGAAAATGAGAAGCAGGCAAAAAAGATTTGAAAAATATTATTCTCACCGACGGAAGCCAGAGGAATACGTAAGTGAAAAAAACTATAGATACAGCGTTGTCTGGAAATTTTGGGCATTTTTAGTCGAAAATTCTAGGTTCAAGTAATAATTTTGTATTTGACCCGAGCATGGACAAAAAGCATTGTCAAAACTTGCAGCACGATACACCTACTAATGATGTTTATGGATCCAGTCAATGCTTATGAATTTGCACAGCGAAATTATGTCCACCGACTAATGATGTTAGTGCTCGATCCTTATTTTGTTACTGCAACTTTTAATTATGCTAAAATACAACTCAAAATTTTCTGATCATATAATCAGTCAAATTCAGAGCATCTCCATGCGAATTGCGATCAAATGGATTACTAACAGTCGCGGTTACCTAAACAGCCCACTAATCTCCTAGTGTGCTATAGTCCAACGTGTAACAGTAAAGCTGTAAGCTAGTATATGTGAGTATAGTTCGGTATATAAACAGCAGTTTATGTTGGAATTTTATCAACATAAAGCGAACTGATTTTCTACTGATTCATTTTGAATCTTAAACTGGCGTTCATAATGATATTTTCAATGCGCAACAAACTAAAAGTTCAAAAGCCCAAATATTTTTTAAATTGCTAAATTCAGGATCTTGCCATACGCCATTAATCCCAGATTAGTCGTGCTCGCTCAATTTCCCCACCAAGGCATTGTTCAGTTTACCCTTAAACGTGAGAGAAAAATCCAAAACAGTAAGCATTTGCAGTGAGCCTCATTCAATTAGTAAACTCTAGTGGACTTACATGTAAACCGCTACAATACGACAGTATGAACCTTCTGCAGTCAAGCTCAAGCGAATAAATCACAGTCTAACAAAAGATAAAAATAATGTCAACGTTATGTTTCCGGCTAACAATGAGACACATTTTACCAGCGCAAATCCGCCAGCTTCACGCTAGCTGGGAGTAGCGTCAAATAGCAAACCGCCGAAGAGCTGTCACGCTACTACTTTGTAAGGTAATGAAATGGTTTTAATTGCCCATGCGACACCTGGACTTACCTCGAATAGGAATTAAAATATGCAGGATATTGTTGATGCGATGACGTGCCATCGTTGTTACTATTATGACCGCGTCGCTGGACGTCTTGTTGCCGATTAGTATTTGTGGAATTGCCACTGCTAATGCTGATATATGGATCGTTAGTCGCTCTATTGTAAGTTGTTTCGTACGAAGCTCCGCTGCCATAATAGTTGTTGTTGTACGGCCTGAAATAAATTAAAGAAAAGATCAATATGGGTTGCGATTCCGCACAATGATATGGAGATCGTTTACCTAAATTATCAAAACCCCAACACTGAATAGAAGCAGGAACGCAACTGATAGATACCGTATAGTAAACATACATATATACAGTACTCGCTACTCCCCATACGAGCGAACGAGCAAATAATATAATTCCAAGGTAAAAATTTGTTTTCCCACAACCAAGCTGCACGCGAGAAACGGTTAATTGTTGAGAGCACTGTAGCTCGTTCTAATTCTGATCACTGCAACTGCCGACGCTGGTGTGGGCGGTTGTATCACATTTCCACAACATCGCTTTCCTAATATACATTACGCCAATCGAAATATCACGACGTCATACATGCTCATAAAGAGATTATCCCCTCGGTGCTGACTACCTCTGACCTATTGGCGGCGAAGCCACAAAGGCACCTTACACCGTACCCGCCGACTAGAACAGCCCCCTTGAAGACCGACTGGCCCTCCTCCTCGGAGGACGAGGACCCCCTTGAAGACCGACTGACCCTCCTCCTCGGAGGACGAGGACCCCCTTGAAGGCCGACTGACCCTCCTCCTCGGAGGACGAGGACCCCCTTGAAGACCGACTGACCCTCCTCCTCGGAGGACGAGGACCCCCTTGAAGACCGACTGACCCTCCTCCTCGGAGGACGAGGACCCCCTTGAAGGCCGACTGACCCTCCTCCTCGGAGGACGAGGACCCCCTTGAAGACCGACTGACCCTCCTCCTCGGAGGACGAGGACCCCCTTGAAGACCGACTGACCCTCCTCCTCGGAGGACGAGGACCCCCTTGAAGACCGACTGACCCTCCTCCTCGGAAGACGAGGACCCCCTTGAAGACCGACTGACCCTCCTCCTCGGAGGACGAGGACCCCCTTGAAGACCGACTGACCCTCCTCATCGGAGGTCGAGGACCCCCTAGAAGACCGACTGACCCTCCTCCTCGGAGGAGGACCCGCTACCCCCTGGGACATCGGAAGACGTGCATGTACGCACACAGTGATGTTAGATCGATTTTGGGGAATAATTTTACAAAAAGACTGCGACAAAAACATACCAATCACTGATTACTTATAGATAATATTGATTCATTTTCTATAATTATAGACTTTCACTTTCCCGTTTTCCTGTTCCTAACCACAAAGAATTGTCAGTTTTTCTATATTACTTGCATCTAGAGAGCTGACATGGTTTTCAGATTTGCCCAAAACGATGAAAGAATATATCTGTGTGATATTGCTGGTACAAGTATGGCTCGTCCTTGAGGAATCTCGGGTTGAAACCACGGAATTGTCGCCTGGCTACAGACTAAACAAACTCGGAACGTTTTCTGTCCTCACCTGAATTACAAGTAATAACACATATCAACGACAGTTTAGTCATGATGCTTTATCGCGACAAGCTTACACGACACTTAAAATTCGAAAATACGCAAACAGTTAAAAAATCCTTTTTTCTGGTAAGAAAGAAAAAGCGGTTTTTGCGTTTTCGCCCAGTAACTCCAGGGTTGCGCCGTAATTTTGATTGTAACAGTGAGCAAATTCAAACTCCTTGTAACTAAATATTTACTCAAATTTACATATCAAACATGACAATTAACGTTTTAGTAATCGTCAGTTATTAATCAGACTCATCGGGTGTCCCAGTGGTTTTGTCGATGCCTTTTAAACAAAAACTCAGACCTCATCTAACCCAATCCGTGTATACCCTATATTATCATCTACCCATGTTGCCAATGTAATGGCATATTTCGAAACCATAATGTAATTTACAATCGAATTGTTAATTTCCGTGATGAGCTAAAATATTCTATATTCTTGAATGGTTGAGCAGAAAGTTGAACTGCTTTTGTACAAAGCCATAAAACTGGTCTGCTTTTGTACAAAGCCATAAAACTGTTAAGTGCAAACACAATGTGTGAGTCTAATTTAGGTGCGTACATCTGAGTTGTTTTTGTCAAACCAGTACACATCTTTATCTTTTTATGACGCCTGCCATCAAATGACGCCAGCATATGTTTCGCATTGATGTATTAACTAATTTGTCGTACAATATACGTTTACAAGAGCATTGTTATTTGCAAGCTCTGTGATTTTTCTTAAAGAACCGAGCAACAACTCCTCGATTTCAGTTTTTTTGCGTACCATGCTTGCAATCATACAACCCCGGCAAGGTTCGTGTGGCTGGCTAGCGTTTGTCAACCACTGTGCTCTACACAAATTAGTGCAGCATTAATGGGCTAAACCAGATGGCTGCGCACAAATGTCAGTTATGACTTTCGTGGCGGTCACTGCTTCACAAATTAAACCGCAGTTTGGGAACCACTGTTACCTGAAAACGTTTTTTACAATGCTCCTAAATCGAATATATATATATATATATATATATATAATATATATATACATATATATATATGTTTCAATACACAAACACAGTGACCGCAGCTGTATGATTAAATATGTCGCTTGGTGTAAAGGGAACAAAAGTGCGTAATTCGACAAATGTACGCATAGATGCACCAATTGAGTTCGTACATCACGGAGCCCATGTTCATGTTCAATAAATTGCAAGTAGCGATGAGCGCATATTTTGAGTGATTCAGTTCTTGATGTTGACAAAAAAACAATCGTGATGTGCGCAGCAAAAATGTGCTCAAGTGTAATAATTAGCCGCTTTGTCTTCAGTCTCCTACCGCTTGGCCCGAGAAATATTGATGATATAACATGGAGGTCGTACGGGAAGGCCGGATTGTACTGGCGCCTTACCGAGCCTAGAATCATACCTGCGCCCCCTTAGCCCACATATCTGGACTAACGGCTAACAGCTTAATTGGTGTGCTGCATATCGCTAACCCTATTATGAAATAAAATATATTAGACATATAGAGGTGTACCAGATATTCGGTGTTCGACATCCGGGTGGGATTTCGCGCTTTACGTAGATTTTTTACAAAACCATTAGTTTCTATTTTATTTCGTGTATGAATATCAGGCTGCCGAAATTTCAGCAATAGTTTTTAAATATTCCGTCATGCTCGTTATTTTTTTCTGTCTGATACTAAAATTGTTTGCGGGGTTTTGACAAATATAGGTCTAAGTTAATTTGGCTACATATGTATAACATTTGAGTCGGAGAATATTGAGAAGCCAGTCGAGCACAAGTTTGGGGAGCACAATCAAATGTTGGCTGCCATGGAATTATCATCCGTCTCGCTATTTTTGCAGCAGCCGTCTAGAGCTTGGACTTAGACATTGTCAAAACATGCGAGTACTGTTTCTTTGAGACGAGTTTTCAAAGCGGAGCTCCCGTTTCCGCCGGCAATTAATTTTGACTTGTGTTGCACTTTGCGCGAATAACGGTTGATTTGTTAATTCATAATGCTTCCGTATTACAAAACTAGTCGTTCTTCATATCAATGAATATTGATTGATTTTTTGTGTATGAAATCCATCACTTAGGATTGAAAAAATACTTTTGTCACAGTAGGAACTCTTTATAGAGTGTTATTATATTATTATTATAACCGGTATTCAGTATGCGGCCGGATAATGGGAGCCGGATACCGGTATTCGGCCTAATTTCCCATCCGGTGCACCCCTGCATATATATACGAAATATATTGTTATAAAAAATAGGCCAGTGGTAAGCTTTTGAGAATTGGGGGGATGTCGAATATAGCAGCTTTTAACTACTGCGGAGTCGGGAAGGGATAGCTTAGTTGGCTAGAGCGCCTGCTTGCGGACTCAAAAGTGAGAGATCGTCTGTTCGAAGCCCACCTCTCTGGGCTCTCCAAATTGGGAGGGGTGGGCCTTGGCATTTTTCGGTGCCCCCTAGTTCAGAACAGGTGCCCCCGGTTCATGCCCCCTGGCAAACCTTTGGGCTCTCTCTGGTTCACCGTCTCTTGGAAAATTTTTTGGTCTCAATCGGTCAAAAGTATAAAAACATTGATCCAAATTTGTACTAAAATTACGTTCTGTAGCCAAAAATTTCTCATATTTTGTCAAAATTTGCTTCAAAATCGCTTTTTCCCTTCATCAAAACCGTTTTGGATTTTTAACCGTTGTTCTCTTGGCAAAATTCCCGCTGGCAAAATCGGAACCAGGGGGGGGCTGGTTCATGCCCCCTGGCAAAATTTTCCGCGAATGGAAAGCCCAGCCTCTAAACAACTATTCACCCGGCCGTTTTTCAAATCGCTTCGTATTCAAGCTTCTACTGCTGGGCGCAAATGAAAAATATGTAACAGTGTGGATATTCTGGCTGGTTATGACAGCTATCATTATTTGTGAGGGAAATTAGCTTCGTCACCATAGATTGGGGTTCATGTATGTGGCCAGTAGTAAGCCTGAGCGAAAAAATATATGTCATGCGTTTTTTTGATCTATACAATGACCCCATTTAAACTATGTGATGTGAGTAGTTGGACTGAGACAGGAACACAAATGCTGAAATTCACATAGTTGCTAGGGCGATTGGATAATTCAATGAGTGGAGCTAAACCTCCCCTGCGCTGTGGACTAATGTCAAAGTGCGAGTTCAATGGAAATAAATCAAGCTTCTCGACTGTTCATTTCTCGGTACCTTTGATGCATCACAATCGTCCGCGGCACTAGATGTATTATTCGACGCCTATCGTTATCTGCTGTTCATTATCACAGTGCCTGAAGCATCGCCTGTATACATCGATTTGATGTTTCCCGTTTGATAATTTATCTTGTGTAAAGGGAATTTTGTAATTTTTCAGACTTATTTTGTGCGTAACTTAAGTAATTTGCTACGAAAATGGGTGATTGGTGGACTGGCACTCAAGCAGATAGCGGTGGTTGGTATACGAGTAACGTCGGTGACTGGACTACATCTAAGTCAACGGCCGGAGCCCAGAGCGAGTATGATATCCCCTGGCTTTCATTTTGCTGCGATTACAAATAAATGAGGATATATGTTTTTATGCACCGATTGGTCCTTCTTAGATGAAGTTATTTTAAATTTTT
>JASANE010028545.1:0-11436 GCA_030248225.1 Trileptium ribeirensis
ACAATGATCAAGCTCCGATACAACCATGCAAAAGAAAAGATTAACTAACCAATTAGCCGTGTGAAGGTAGGGCACATAATCTGAGCAGGAATTTTTCATAATAACCTGCAGGAGTTTGTTAAATCAAAGCCAGGTCGATGCCTGTAGCAGCTATTTTACACATCCAGAAGTCTGTGGGATACGTTTGAATTAAACCGGTCCCACTCGGTAACATAGTATGGCTTACGCAAAAGTACTTAGGGTATGCTTGGCTAACATAAATTACGTCAAGCACCCGCCAGTGCGCTTGTAATCTTGGTAAATCAGTCTAAATTGAAGTAAACTAACGTTATCTGCAACGCAGCTAGAAACTGCTTTCTTGGCAATGCACTGTATTTATTGAAACTGTGCGAACAGCATCACAGTGTGTCTCATTTATAGCATTCTGATTAGAAAGTTATCATCATTATGATCTAATTGACGGGCACTGTTTGTCCAACGCTAGCCTAAACAGTGTCTCTGACAACTGATCAGAAAATAATTACCTTATATCTATTATTTTCTCTTATAATCATATAAACCAATAATTTTAAGTTTCCTGCAGAACATGCAACAAACGTAGGTGTAGTAAAGGGAGGCGACTGGAGACAGAGCGAAAGTGTGTATTTTACGCTCCAAGCTTTGTAAGCACATTCGATTTGACGCAGTATGCGCAATGGTGTATAGTGGAAGACATTTTTTGCTCTGAATGTCCAAAAACCGACATATTTGATCGATAAATAAACATTACTAGCTTCCTCAGTCTTCTTAAAGTTTGAGAAAGGCAATAATACCGTCGCAATACATTAAGTTTAATGTAAAAGTTATTTTTAATGCATTTTAAATCCACTATGCCTTCATTTCTTCCATCTGTTTTACTATATATAAATTTCGAAGACCAGGTTCCGGTTCCGGATCAGGTTTAAATGAACGGTTCCGGACCCGGTTTAAATGAACGGTTCCGGTTCCGGTTATTCCCTGCTATGCAGCTATAGTATTATGTACAATCACTGCAAGCGCGTTAGTCTTTCTGTACACAATGATGTTATTCCTAACTATATCCGGAATCTTATCCATAAAGCGAATATGCGACAGAGTACTACCAATCGATATCCCAAAAATATATATTATTATACGAGTATCATGTAATGCTTAGGGAAAATAAGTTGAGGCAGTAGGACGTCAACTATCGTTTAGAGCTTTTTGGCAAGCTTATTCACCAGCACGATTCCCTCCTCAATAAACTGTACACCATCCAGTACCGACCACAAATGCTTAGGGAAGACAATTTGGCGCAGCAGGGCCTCAACTATCGGTTAGAGCTTTTTGGCAAGCTTATTCACCAGCACTATTCCCGGCTCTATGCACTGTACACCGTCCAGTACCACAAATGCTTAGGGAAAACAAGTTGACACAGTAGGACCTAAACTATCGGTTACAGCTTTTTGGCAAGCATATTCACAGCGACTCTGGGACATTGTGTACCATTTTTAAACTGTATTTGTAGTGTGCATCTAAGTAAAATACTTAATAAGATAGATCACATTAACTAAGCTGACCTTTTAAATTTAACGCTGAATAGATAAGTATAGATACATTTTTACCTCATAATGCAATATCACGCCGTACTGAGAAAATTGTTCCAAAATGTAATGAACAGCGGAGCTTGGAAATCTGAAAAACGTGCAGTACAAAAGCCATGTTGTTATTGTCAGTTACAACCGGAATCTATGCAGAATGATAGCCTTTGTAACTGCCGGGTCAACAACGTTGAGAATAAAAGTATCGGAATTTGAAAAACTACATTTCATGTGCAATGGCGTAGCCAGGAATTTTTAAAGGGGGGTGGGGTCGCGGCCCACAGTGGGTACCTAAAAAAAGAGGGGGTGTCCCGACCCACGAGGGTACCTAAAAGGGGGGGGGGGGGGTCGCGGCCCACAGTGGATACCTAAAAGGGATGGGGGGGGGGGGGTCGGGGCGCACAGTGGGTACCTAAAGGGGGTCCGGGGGGGGGGGGGTCGCGCTCAGAAAGTAAAAAATGCAACTGCTCCCAAAATAGCGCATTTTAATACAAAAATGTGAAGTTTTGTCAAAAATACGGTTGAAAGTAACTGTTTTCTAGTGCGAGAGAGACTAGTTTTAGGACAATTTTCGACATGATTTTCAACCGGAATTACTCAAAAAAATTTTGTTTGGGTTTGAACCAAAAAAGGGGGTCGCGACCCCCCCCAACCCGTCCCCTGGCTACGCCCTTGTTCATGTGTAAAGTAAACGGTCAAAAATAACTGTACTGGTGGGCATTCAATTACTTAGTAAACAAAATTCAGTTAACATAACCCAGGCGTCCACTTTGGCACACAGTTTATTTTGCAAAGGGGCAAGTATTTCGACCTCCGCCTGGGCGCACCCATTTCATGCCCTTTGTTATTTTTTTCCACTCATATAGGCTAGCAAATCTTCCTTTTGCGAAAAAGTAATCGAATTTTATAATTTTTGGCTAAAAACTGCTGAAATATTCCTTGGGACACTAAAAACGCTAAAAATTTTCCTGTATACGACATCCATAACTACAGTCAGTCGTTAAGTTACACATATTTTAAACGAACCATAAAAACATTCGTGCAGTGTCGCTCAAAACTCATCTTTGGCTGGATCTATATTTTTCTTTCGGATAGCAAAAGCGATCACAATTTGCTGACTTGTCCAACGTGGGGTCCTGGCATTTTTCGGTGCCCCCTGGCAAGAACGAACGTCCCCCGGTTGGGGCGTCCTAGCAAAACGTTTAACTTCCACCTGGTAAAAGTGCATTTAGTTGACAATTAAGAGCTGCTAGATGTGGATCACTCGGCTCGTGGATCGAAGGAAAAGTCAGATGCGCGAAATGCAGACACATTGAAGTAATAATATCATCTTGGTCAAAATGGCCCAAAACCAGTTTTCAAGGTAAGAAAATGCTGGTACCCGAGTTTTACACCAAAATCTCTCGGTAAAATTAAAGAAGTACATTTATAATATGTTTACCTTCCGGTGAAGCTGATTGAGACATTTCAGCGGAACGTATATGAGAGCTATTGGGTAAGAAACCGTCGAAATCGTCTTGACCCAGGATTGTGATATTGAGGAGAATCACAATTTAACCTATCACAAAACCTAACTATGCAAACCAAAACTACTATCCAGAAACAGCCCAACTGGGCTTTCCATCAAGCCCGTCGCCAGCTGGGGCGGGCTGGAGAGCATCTCACCCGCGCCCCTGCTATATCACAAGTTGTGATATTTTATGTGATCTGTATACCAAATTTTATGTTGTCTACATAATATAGATAATAACATGCCGGAGTTTGTTAACAAATCAAAGTCAGGTCGATGCTTGTAACAGCTACTTTAGCCATTCAAAAGTCTGAGGTGTGTGTTAGAATTAAACCGGTCCAACTCGGCAACACAGTATGGATTATTTTGAATTACCTCGCTATAAGCTTGGCTGCATAAATTGGGTCAAGCACCAGCCAGTGCAATAAATTGTAAACTTTGTAAAAATTTCTACATTGGAGTAAAGTAACATAATGTGAAAGGCAGCCAGAAACTGCTTTCTTGGCAATGAACTGTATTTATTGATACTGTGCGAGCAGCATAACAGTTTGTCTCATTTATAGCATTCTGATTAAAAAGTTGTCATCATTATCATCTAACTGACGGTTACTGTATGTCCATCGCTAGCCTAAACAGCGTTTCTGACCAGTGATCAGAAAATTACCTTATTAATTTACTCTTAGGACTAAATAATCCAATAATTTTAAGTTAAATACAGAACAACATTTAACAAACGTATGTGTTTGTAAACAGACGCAACTGGAGACAGAGCGAAAGTGCTTATGCTCCGATCCATGTGTTGTAAGCGCATTCAATATGACGCAGGATAAGCAAGGGTGTATAGTGAAAGTATTTTTTGCGCTGGGTGATGAAAAACCGACATGTTGATCGATAAACATTATTAGCTTCCTCAGTCTCTTTAAAGTTTCAGACAATAATGTCATGGCAATACATTAAGTTTAATGTAAAAGTTATTTTTAATGCATTTTAAATCCACTAAACCTTCATTTCTTCCTTTGTCTGTTTTACTGTATATAAATTTTGCGCAGTATACGCAAAGGTGTATGGTGAAAGTATTTTTTGCGCTGGGTGACAAAAACCGACATGTTGATCGATAAATGAACATTATTAGCTTCCTCAGTCTCTTTAAAGTTTCAGACATTAATGCCATCGCAATACATTAAGTTTAATGTAAAAGTTATTTTAATGCATTTTAAATCCACTAAACCTTCATTTCTTCCTTCATCCGTTTTACTATATGTAAATTTCGAAGACCAGGTTCCGGATCCGGTTAAAATGGACGGTTCCGCTTGCTGATTCCGGTTATTCCCTGTTGTATAACTATGCATAAATTTGCCCACCGGTGTCAACGCGACACAGCTACAGGTGACAGCCAACCTACTCAACAATCAACTAACCAAGGCCCTCCAGCGAACACTGCTAGGCGCATAACGTGCAAAACCTTATTGAAACTCCGTATGTCATTTTCGTTTGGTTAACCAGGTTATGTTATCGTCCATTGGTCAACGTGATGACGATTCTAAGGAGAATGGAAACGCCTATATTATGAGACCATTGGTGTGGTTCTAAATGACCTTGATCGCCGGTTTGACGCATGCGGTTAGTTATAATTCAATACAAGTTACCAGTTGTCATCTGCATCTTTTTTGGTAAATTGGCTTTGGCACCACTATAACGAATTGGCATCACATTACAATCCAAAAGAGGAGCTTGCTGTTGCAAAATGATATATCTTTAATTATTGTGGCCGTGCTCATACAACATCGCAGGCACTGCTGGTTGCCTTTGCTGAAAAATCGGAGTTTGAGGACAGATATTCCCTTATTGCGTCCGTCACCGCTTTACCATGTTCTACTGCTGTTTGTGAGTCGCCATTTAACATATTCTCTCGCATCCAGAATCCATATAGGTAGGCAACGGGGCATAATGGTCAAGCAAATGTGATGTTGTCATTTGAAAAAGAAAAAACCATACAATTGCACTTCGAACACTGGCCTGTCCACAATGGTGTGACCACCCCCCACATTCCAAATCCCCAATGTTCGTGAGATTTTCCCCAAGTCCGTCGTCTCCCCACTTGGCCGAAGCCTCCATGTTCAACTAAATCCAAAAATTATATTTATGTCTGAAATCGTGTTTTTTGTTTGCAAACTGTTTTTAAACATTAATTACCGCTATTTATAATGCTAAAACACCGTTTATAGCTTGAAAATACGTGCACGGCAGTGAAACTCCATGAAAATATGGGAATATTTAGTATTCTTAAGCAAAATGTATACGTCCCACTTAGAAATTTCCCCCGAGAACGATCATGGGCCCCTCGAAGTTCCCCACCCACTTTTCGGAGGGCTGTGGACAGGCCAGGAATAGTTTCTGCAAATCTTTGCCTCAAACCACGAACGCCTACAGTTATTCTAAACAGTAAAAAGCGAGCTTCATTATCTAAACGTAAGACTTTGTTTTTGTTGAAATTAAGCATGCGCTCGTTTTAGCGCAAATTGAACACATAATTCTGATTGCGAATTTTGTTTGGAGCGTACCGAATTTTACGCATAATTGAAAATCTGAAGCCCGATGTTTATGCACGCCCTGATATTTACGCTGCCCCCTCCCCTTTAATCCTGAGCCTAGCGACGGTCCGATTCGCTGGAAATCTTGCCAGGGGGCATGCACCGGGGGCCGCTGGTTCCGAACCGGGAGCACAATTTTGCCAGGAGGGCATTTTGCTAAGAAAAATCGGTTAAAACCGTGTCAGAAACACTGATAGACATTTTAACGAAGAAAAATGGCTATCTTGAAGCAAATTTTGACAAAATTTGAGCGAAATTTTTGGTTTCAAAACGGAATTTTAGATTTTATCAAAATTTATGTCGTTTGGGGGTGTTTGTACCCCGTGGAAACAAAAAAATTTAACAAGAGGTGATGAATCAGAAGCCGCCCAAAATTTAACCAGAGTGTTCGAACCGGAGGGTACTCAGCTTTTGCCAGGATGCACTTGAAAAATTCATTCCTACTAAAATTGGGAGAGCCCAGCGCATCGAGATATACCGGTTTTTGTGTTACCACTCCATTGGCCCCTGTGTGCAAAATATGGTTCGTAGAGCATTTACCAAAAATATAGATTTTTTAATTTCGACAAGCCGCTTGTCTTCAAACGAATGTATTTAAAGTTATAAATTACATAACTAAATATGATGGTTTTGTAATCTATAGGAGTCCAAGTTGAGGCTACATTATACTTTTCAGATAAAGGCATGAATGCATGTTTAAAATGCATCAGCAACCGCTTCTTAATATAACTTGGGGACCATTCGCACATGCTTAATTAAATACCTAATATTGTAATAGGGTATTTAAAACGGTGTATAGGTTTTTCGGTACGCTGGATATCACGGCGTGGTCATCTACAATCAAACATTAGTGTACATAACAGTTTTCAGGGGTTTAAAGTTAGCCGTCGGCGAGCCCGATTTACACCGAGAATCAAGTCTGTGTGAATATAATATAGTGCAATTATATTCGACGACCAGAGACCTGCCATTGCACAAAGCAATAAGCTGAATTGGCGCCCAGTTCTTCACAAAATTAATTGGCACAGTATAAGTTTTAAAACTAACTAGAAAGTGGGTGAACTCACGATTGCGCAGCGAGCAATGTCACTGCTAGCGAGCTACGCGTATAGTCACAGATACGTTTGAACGAATGAATTAATCATTTTTGCCAGCCTCGAACACATTAATATTCGCAGATTTAGCAAATTACTGCACTTGACTGAAATCCGCAAGGTCATACACAGATCAAAAGAGGTCCATTGTCATATAGTATCAAGCCAAAAAATCAACATAGGTCACAAGTACACTCAACTTAGTCACTTCATCGTTTTCACCAGCCCCGAACACTTTTATAACCACGAATGCAACATATCACAACATTAGGTGGAAATCGCGAAATCACGTATGGCTCAAGGGGTAGCACCATATACAGCACCATTCCAAAAAGAGTACATATGTTACCATACGGTCAAATTATTCGCTCCATCGTTTTCAGCATCCTCAAATACCTTTATAATAGTAGTTGTGCTACAATGCAGCAGTAGACTGAAAATCACGAAATCATACATTAGTTCTTAAGGGGGGTGTGTCCCTACAGATACAGAACCATTCCGAAAAGGATACATCGGTTATAGATAAGTTCAAATGAATTAATTCATCGTTTTAAGCATCCCGAAAACGTTTGTAAAAGTAGATGCAGTAAAATATGGCATTAGATTTCAAATCATGAAATTAAATAATATTTACTTATCATTTTATGGTTCAGGGGTCTCAGAGAGTACCGTACCGTTCCAAAAAGGGTACACCGGTCACAGCTGGGCTCTCCAAATTTTGGGGAATGCCAGAGACCACCTGGCAAAAACAGAGTGCCCCCTGTTCGTGCCCTCTGGAAAAATTTTGGGCTCTCCCGGCTCATCGCCTCTTGGCAACTTTTGTTTCCATTCGTAGTGCATAAAATTTGTGCTAACATTTTGTTCCGAAGCAAAAAAATTTTATCAAAATCGCTATTTCTCTACATCAAAAGCGTTTTGACAGCTGACATGAATTTTAACCGTTTTTTACTTGGCAAAATTCCTCATGACAAAATGGGCGCCCTCGTTTCGGAAACAGTGTCCCGCCTGAACAAACTTCCGGCGAATGGAGAACTCAACATATATACGTTCAAATGAATCTCTCCGTTATTTTCTGTGACCATATAATGCTTTTTAAGGTTATCTCAAAATGATATATAAAGGGTTAAAATGACCCCTTTTAGTACCACATTCTGTGCCACTATCTCCTTATCCGACAATTTGACAAAAACGTTGGTCAACAAAACCTTAGATCGTACCTATGAGAACATAAAAGCAATATTTTTTGATGAGGTTGTTTGTTGTGATATAAATAGAAACTGACTTCCCTCAATCACAAAAATGAATGGGTATTCTCTTCACGGTGGCCTACAATACTCCATGGGAAGGTTATATCGGCCTGTGCACAGTGGGGGACCCCACCCCGCTTTCCAAATCCCCCATGTTCGTGTGATTTCCCCCAATCTCCGGCCCCCTACTTGGTCGAAAACCCCCATGTTCAACTAATTCCAAAAATTTTTTATGTCTGAAAATTTATGTTTTTGTTTGAAAATTGTATTTTAAACATTAATTACCACTATTTATGATGCTCAAATATCATTGTTAGCTTGGAAATACATTCACATTAGTAAAAATGCATGAAAATATTTATTATTTTTAAACAAAATTTATCCCACCACTTTTAATTTTCCCCCGAGAATGAACATGGCCCCCCCGAAGTCCCCCCACCTTTCGGAGGGCTATGGACAGGCCAGTTATGTAGTAACTTATATGGGGCCACAGCCCGCTTATAAGCTACCATATACAAAATAATTATCTTCATTTGTTCCTAAGATATTTACAAAAAACTGGCAGGCCGGCTGGACAGATAAGATAAAATTTATCAGTCCGTATACAAATATGCCTCGCTTCGCTTGCCGCGCAATTATTGCTAAAATAAAAAAGATCCAACTCACCCGAACACTGTTACCCATGTGTCATCGAGATCGGAGTCTGGAGAAAAGTCGTCTCTAAAAAGATTCTTTTAAACTAGAAAAATAAAAAATATATTGTAATAAAAGACACTTTCCAGGCTTCGTGACATATAATTGTTAAGAAATTCTAAATCAATAATTTTAATAGTGTGAGTAACATGTAATTTACGTTTTGTTTCTATCTGGCTTCTCCATTCGATGAAAATTTTGCACGGGGACACAAATCAGGACTCCTTGGTTTGGGACTGCCGGTCAAAATCTAAAATTTTCAATATTTAATACTTTTTAACCAAAAACGGCTTCAGAAACGGTGCAAAAACGTCTTTACTGAAATTAAAACTACATTTTAGCCAATTTTTTGCTGAAATTAATGAAAATTTTAACTCTAGAGCGAGGTTTTTGTGAAAAAATCTGTCGAATTTTATGTCAACTGGGGGTGTTTGTACCGTGGAGGGTGGCAAAATTTAACCTTGATGCCGGGGCACGCGTTTTTGCAAAGTGGGGCACCGAAAAATTCTAGACCCCACCCGCCGCTCCAATTTGGAGAAGCCACTTTTATTATGGCTGAACGTTAGTTGCTTCCTTTGCAACACCAACTATTTCAACTGGTATACCACAGGATTCTTTACTGCTTGCTCCAGTGACCAAAAACAATAAATCATACCATGAAATTTATGAATCATGTTTCAAGAAAAATATTAATTTCAAGGGTCATTTTTCAAATTATAATTTCTGGCGATACCTATTGCATTCATACCATATATGAAAACAAAACTGAAATATACATGTATGAATCATCTCATTGAAGTACTGAAAGGATATAAGAACTAAGTTATCTGCACGTGAGCACAATAGCGTGTGTCATAGCGTACGTACTATTATATATTGAGTTCCAGCGCTCATTCATCACACACGTGATCTATATTCCCTCCGAAGATATCTGCAACCAAGGACCGAAAACATCTCCAACCGAGGTAACAGCGACACAATGACGAAAAGATTACTACTATGTCGCTATACATTTTTGAACATAAAAATAACATTTAAATAAAGCCATTCACTTACAAAACAGCTAGTGCTACGTGTTCAATTTACGCATACCTTTACCTGAACAAATACATTGACATAGATTGCAAGAAAATACCTAATCATGTCATTGCACTTACATATATCGTTGATAATGTCGATAGCACTTTGAGTCGCTGACAGAAATATACGCAAACCTATCGAGAAAAATTAGCAACTGTTTAATTGCTATTCCCCAATGATTTATTTTTACTTTTGTCGGCAACTGTAGTTATCTTCACTCACCCTTGAGTGTAAAACGGATCCACCTGACTGGCCGACCGCCTCGACGACGATGAAGACCATTGAGTGTCATTGAGTCGGCCGCTACTTTGATTGAAGAAATCGTCTCTAGACGACAACCGAAACGATGACGACGACAAGTCGTTGACTGTTGTGGCCGCAAACGACTTACCTCCTACTTAAGCAATAATTATTCAAAGTAAATTTTAGCCATATGTACCATACTGAACACTATCAATTATTGTAATTGCTATTTTGTTCCACAATCTCAATATTCGCAACCAGTGATGCAATTTCATTTCACAAAGACTGTGTTTGAACCCGAATCGGTCCGGACGTTCGGCGCTACAGATTGGTATAAGGTGACACAGTCTGGACCGCTCATGTTCAAATTCACTGTGCACCGGGCTTGCGCAATAGGCGACCCAACTTCGCCAACGGTAAACTTATTGCTGATCTACCACTAAAACGCCGCACCTTCACTGGTACAACTTCAGATTCGGTGATTTTCGTAGATAGTAATAATTTCAGCATAGCAGTATTTAGCAGCAGAATCCCATATTCAAAGAAAATATCGTCTGTTGTGCAATATTTTTGTCTGTTTGTGCTTGCAGGCGATATGTGTATTATGTAAGGTTATATTTTGCAAACTCGAAAAGGCCCATTTCCAATCATCCCAAAACTTGTAATTCAAAAAGAAACAGAACGTCCGTTGTCAATCACCGCCTCATAACTACTAGTATCTCGCATGCGAAGGTGAAACGAAGCAAGCGTAGTTTCATTTTTATGTTATCATTTGATGTCTGGAAAGTGGGATGGGGTGGGGCGACTGGAACTTTCGGTTGCCACCTGGCAAAAATCGAGCGCCAACAGTTGGGGTCCCGGGCAAATTTCTTGGCTTCTCCCGCTAAAAGCACCCACAAATATAAAAAATTGACAAATTTTTTGTAAAAATCCTCTTCAGAAATTAATAATTTGACAAATTTCGGCAAAAAAATGCTTGGAAAGTTGTATTTAATCTCAATACAGACATTTTTGCACTGTTTTTGAACCTATTCATTAACAATCTTAGCGATTTTTCTCTGAAAAATATTAAATTCTGAAAACTTTAAATTTTGGACCCACAGTTCACTGTGTAGTCCAAAGTGGGGGCCCGGCATTTTCGGCTGCCTCCCCGCCAGGATCGAAGGCCCTGCTGAGAAAAATAAACGTTTAAGCGCGACAAAATTCGGCAAAAAATTGGTCCCTGGCAAAATCGGGCAGGTGAGCCTGGGGGCCGCCCGGCTATAATTTCCGAAGTTTGGACTAGCCAGGTTCACGCCACCTGACAAAATTCGACGCCCCCCAGTTCCGAACCAGGAGACCCCCGTCGCAAAATTTTCCGTCATCTGAAAAACTACAATA